>ML272365.1:62553-104797 GCA_005239495.1 Nicotiana undulata | reverse complement strand
TTGAATCTCAGTTTTGGGATGATTTTGTGAAGTTTTGAGGTGGTTTGAATTGAAAATTCGAAGGAAAAACTGAACATGAAAAAAAATAATGTGTATATCGCATTGTGTATCATTTGTGTATTACATATGTATCATATTTGTATCAATTGTGTATCACATGTATATCCATGTATATCTGTGTGTGAGATATATGCGTGATACATGTGTCGCAGAAGAATTTTTTGAACTTGTTTTGATTACGAATTTTGATACAAAACCAGTCCAAATCATCTCCAATCTTCCTCAAATTTTGTATATTGACTTATCTATATCTTTTCAATGAATTTCAACTATACCCATTGAAAAAGTTTCTTTTTTTGCTTAGATTTTTGGAATATTGTATATTTTTTTATATTTCATCACCTTATTTGCTACCCCATCCATGAAATTTCCTTTCCGTCTTGCATCTAATGTTGCTAATCACGTTTAAAAATATGGAAGGAGATTTTTTACATGTGATTCTTTGAGAGAAAGAACATTATTTATTTGGTTTTTCAATATTTATATGTGTTTTGCTAGTTTTGATAAGTTTATGACTAATGGCAAGAGGTTGGTAAGTTGAGACTTATTTGAGATATTTGTGTAAGTTTCCTTGTCCAAATGATGACCTTGTTTTAAACGGGCCAACACTTCTGGTTCAGCCCAGCAGTGTGCTGTGTAAACGGTGGGGTTTTCATTTATATAACCGTGGTTCGGTTTTGATTTTTAGTCATTTTAGATGACTTTAAAATCTTCCAAGAAAACTATTTTATGTGATTGAAGATACAGCTCAACTGGTGAAAGAAAAAAAAAAAAAAGAAACAGCTTATATTGCTCTTTAAGAGGAACCATCGAAGGGATTACAGCCAGATTTTTGTTAACTCGGTGCAAATTGTATGCACAAGTACACAATCATTAAAAATTTCATTAACTTTCCGAAGTGGCAATTTGCAGTAAACAACTTACATCAAAATCTTTCGTAAGAAATTTCAGTATGTTTATAGCAAAATATCTTAATCTCAATAACGTAATCTCCCTGTTCTAAGAATACTATTAGTCAATGATCTGAGTAAGCAACATTTGCATTCATAACTTGTTTTATTCTTTTGCTGAATCAAATTAACAAATAACATTATTTGAATATCAACTACAACACTCAATGTGAGGCCATATACTTTTAATTGAGGTGGACATTACATGACTTCTTTGCTTGCGATTTTATAACAAGTTGTCCGGTGAATTGTCGAGGTGTAATCAAGTTGGCCATGAAAATTAATAAATTTATCATGAAAGGCTAATTATATTAGACATTTGAGACAAAAAGACCTTTATATAGTTAGTTTTGTTTTTGATTATTAAACTTCAATAATAACAATAAAGTTACAATTTTTTCCTTACAGCTTGTTTGGATGGTTGTGTATTGTATCGTATTGTTACTTTAAATACAATATTTGTTTTGATTGTTACTTAAATTTTATTGTATCGTATCGTTAAATTCGTCGTTACGTAACGATGAAAAGTGTCACTTTATGAAACGACCGATTTGGTGTGTTCACGTCGTTACCTTTTTTTCCCCTTCTCATCTTGTCCTTTCTTGTTATCAAAAATAATTCTATTTTATCATTTACCCTACCTATTTTTATGATAATTCTATCTCGTATCCTACTTCTTTAAAAATAATATTGCAAGTTTATTCTTCATATTGTTGGTGCATGATATCATGAAACGACGACAAACAATACAATATATCCAAACATGTATATATCAAAACGATACAGTACAATACGATAAATTATTAAACGACACATAACAACCATCCAAACAAGCTATTATTGTAGACTAACTGAACAATGCGTGAATTACTCATAAAATATAAATGAATAGAAATGCAAAAATTTATGCTGGAATACGACACGTTATTTCTCTTTTTTTTTTATAGTAACGGAACATATATTATAATAACTAGAAGATGTTCAGTTGTTACAGATAGTAAGAAAATTACCACACATTGGTGGATTATCACAAGCAATATTTTGATTGCCTAAGGTTCTAAGCATATTACAAGCAGTAGTTGCTAAAGATTTTACAAAAAGACAGGCTTCATTTTCTTCCATCGTCAGTTGATGCTTCATAAAAAGAGGAGGGGTTGCATGGAGTTTTGGATTGTCCGGACTAAACTGTTTAAAGTTTTTTTTGGTGGCGCCTATTGCTAGTAGGTGCGCCACTCGATTGCCTTCCCGAAAGTTATGTCAAAGCAGGAGGTCCTTCTGCTGGTGCATTAATGATCTGCATACATAAACAAGGTTAGAACAAACTAAGTGGCCCTGCTGTATTGCAACGATGGCTTCAGTTGAGTCAGTCTCCACTTCAAGGGGAAAAAGTTTGGATTTTTTTGCAATTTGGAGACCCTCGTGTATTACCTGTAATTCTGTATGAAGCGGAGGAATCGTCGTGTGCTGCATTTGAAAGCCGATGATCCACTTACCTATGTGATCTTTGATCACTCCGCCTAGTCCTGATACTTTTGCACCATTTTTGTATGCACCGTCAGTGTTTAGTTTATACCAATATTTTTGGGGTGTATGCCAAGTTATGTTAACCGTCATTTTTGATTGAAGAGGACTACCCTTTAAGTTTAGAAAGAGGAATTCTCTAGCTTGACCCATCAAAGTTTTCAGCGTTGGAGGAAAGTTAGTGTTGTTGTAATTGTTTTTGTTTCTGTTAGTCCAAATCCCCCGTAAAAGGAAAGGAAATAGATCACTTCATTCATGTGATGACCCAAGGGGTCATTCTATGAATTTAGACTCCGTTCTAGGCTTAATAGCCATAAAAAGGTTAATTTTAAATACCTCGATTTGCGTGCGCAGTCTGGACGTGAAACCGGAAAGCTTTTATGTGAAAATATGAAAAATATTAATTTCTAGAGTTAAAATTTAATTATAGTTGACTTTGGTCAATATTTTGAGTAAACAGACCCGAATTCGTGTTCCGACGATCCCGGGAGGTCCGCAGTAAAATATGGGACTCGGGCATATGCCCGAAAATGAATTTCGAGGTCCCAAACCTTAGAAAATAATATATGAAAGAAATTATTTTGCTGAAATATTAAAGAAATAAAGAAAAGAATTAATGTTTGAAACCATAGGTATCGGGCCCGTATTTTAGTTCCGGAACCCGGTACAGAATTATTATAGTATTTAAAGGTTAACTATGAAATTTGGTAAAAACGGGAGTTTGTTTGACGTGATTCGGACATTCGGTTGAAAAGTTATGAACTTTAAGTGTTCTTGAGGAAAATGATGAATTTTGAGGATTAATTCACAGTTTTACATGTATATGATTTGATCACACGAGCAAGTCTGTATGATATTTTTAGACTTGCGTGCATGTTTTGTTTAGAGCCCTGAGGGCTCGGGTGAATTTCGGATAGGTCACGGGATGTTTTTGCACTTGAATTTTCTGGTGTCTTTGTTGTTGCTGGTGCACATCTATTTTGTGCATTGCGTTCGCACTCCGGTGAACGCGAACGCATAAGGTAAAAATGCTGGGGGGTCGTTTTGTTCTATGCGAACGCACCCCACCAGAGGCGAACACATAGTGTAGTTGGGACCTGGGGAAGGGGAGGTTATTTACCCTATGAGAACGCATGGACTAGGGTGCGAATGCGGAGTCTCGGGAATTTACTCTATGCGAACGCACCAGGCAAGCCGCGAACGCATAGAGTTAGCTGGGACCTGGGGGAGGGGTTGGCACTTGCACTGTGCGAACGCAGCCTGTGGTTCGCGAACGCGTAGGCCTGGAGGATTAAGCATATGCGAACGCGGCCAAGGCACGCGAACGCATAGAATAAGTGCCCAGCAGTATATAAACCCTTTTAAAAATGGGCAGACCTTCATCTTCTCCATATTTTCGAACCTCGCAGTCCTAGGAGCGAATTTCTTCACCAATTATCATCCTCAAATCATAGGTAATCAATTCTAAACTTTGTTCTTTCAACTCCTTACTGTTTTTCATCACTTTTAAAGCAAAAACTAAGAATATTCATGGTAAAACTTGAGGGTTTGGGTAGAATTAGGGAATTTTGTAAAATCAAATTTTTACATCGAATTGAGGTTGGATTTCAAAACTAATTGTATATTTGGGTTTGTGGGTGAATGTGTAAACGTAATTTGGTCCGAACTTCGAGTTTAGACCAAGCGGGCCCGGGGTCGGGTTTTCACTTTTTTTTAGAAAACTTAGGAAAAATTATATTTTTCAATAAAGTTAGTTTCTTTAGCATTAATTAATGGTATTGAGTTAATTATGATTAGATTCGATCAAGTTAGAGCAAGATTCTAAAGAAAAAGCAGTAATTGAGCAGTAAGTGGCCTACGAAATTGAGGTAAGTGTTTGGTCTAACTTTGACTTGAGGGAATAAGAATCCCCACTTGTTTGTTATGTGAAATGCATGTGTGTGGTGTATAGGTGAGGTGACCAGTATCTATGCACCACCAAATGGTCTGTTGAACATGATCCCTTTCCCGTTTCCAATTTAATTGATGCATGTCTTAATAATTCTATGTTCATTATTATTTCTATGACTATTTGGCCTTGTTAGTTGGTTGTTAAATATTGTTGTGGTCATTTTAGAAAGGGTATTGGTCGTTTATTTAGTTCCCTAGTGCTACAAAACGGTGGAGCAGTTTGGCATTATTTTTACGAGATATATATATATATATATATATTTGTTGGTTTCATGGTTGAGAGAATATTGATGAAGTTTATGAGAAAATACAGTTTCTTATTTATAATTGTTGAAATCAAAATATTGTGAAAGGCTTGGTCTGAATTGTGAAAGTTTTTGATGAACAAACAAAATTGATTGTGATAAGGGGGTTGTGTAAGGAGGCGAAATAAATTGTGATAAGGGTGGATAATTGATTGTGACATGGGTGGATAATTGATTGTGATAAGGGTGGAGAAATTGATTGTGATAAGGGTGAATAATTATGTTTTACTAATTTTAATTACAAAGATTTGGGAATTTTTATTTACCTTATGGTTCTTCTCAAAGTTTGTACATGTGGTGATTTTTTTAAAAGTAAAGTAAAGTTTGGAAATTAATTTGAGGATTAGTTATAGATGAGACCTGGAAAGAGGTGACTGAGTTAATTTAAATTGTTGTTGTAGTTGTTACTATTTATTTGTTTAGATTTCTTTCTTGCTTTGTTATTTATTTTTGTCACATGTTATATTGTTAATGCTCCACCGTAGTCTTGTCACTACTTCGTCGAGGTTAGGCTCGGCACTTACTCAGTACATGGGGTCGGTTGTACTGATACTACACTCTGCACTCTTTTATGCAGATCCAGGTACCGGCCAGCAGTAGTGATATTTATAGCAGCCATCCATTCCTTGTTCCGGAGACACGAGGTATATCTGCCGGCGTTCGCAGATCCTGAGAGTCTTCTCTATATTATTTAGACTACTGTTTTAGTTGATTCAGAACAGTTATACCTTATTTCCTTCAACCCATTATTTGTAGTATTCTTTAGTAGTTCGTGAATTGTGACACCAGACCCTGGGGTAGTTTTAAGTTACTTATATAATTAGTTCGTGGCTCGCTTTATTTAATTGCTTAGAATTACTCATTGAAAGTCAGCCGCTTAATTTTATTTTACATTTGTTTATTATGTTTAAATTGAAATTTACAGGAAATAGTTAATCGAACTCTAACATTGGCTTGCCTAGCAAGTGTGGTGTTAGGCGCAATCACGATCCCTAAGGTTGGGGGAAATTGGGTCGTGACATGTTGGTATCAGAGCGCTAGGTTGCTTAGGTCTCACAATTCACGAACAAGCTTAGTAGCGTCTGAAGGATCGGTACGGAGACGTCTGAGGCTATTGAGTTAGGAAACAACTCCATTTTTATTTCCATTCTATCGTGCGATTCTTGTATCTCAAATACTGATTTGGATTCTTCTATTCTCTCGCAGATGGCGAGAACACGTGCTTCATCTTCCGCTGATCAGAATTCCGGTCCTCCAGCAGCAGCAACTCCTACTAGGGGCAGAGGTCGAGGCAGGGGCAGGACTCAGCCTATTTCTCAGGCAGCAGCCCCAGTTGCGGAACCCCAGATTGAGATTAATGAGGGGGTTCCAGCTCAGACTGTTCTAGTGGGGCCAGCTCAGGTTCCCGAGGGGTTTATTGCTACCCCGGTTCTTCAGGATGCTTTGGTCCGTTAGTGGGCCTGATGGAGAGTGTGGCCCAGACTGGCACATTCCCGGTTGCAGCAGCCGTATCTCAGGTTGGAGGAGGGGTCCAGACTCCTGCTACCCACACAACAGTTCAGACTACTCCTCAGGTTCAAACCCTAGTAGCCAATCCAGTTGGGGTAATTCAGCCGGTTGTAGTAGTGCCGCCCGTTAATGGGGAAGCTATGTCTTCGGACGCTTTGTGGAGACTTGACAGTTTTATCAAGCTTTTTCCTGTTCACTTCAGTGGTGCTACTTCAGAGGACCCTCAGGAATATCTGGATAGTTGTCATGAGGTGTTGCGTAATATGGGTATTTTGGAGACCAATGGGGTCGATTTTGCGGCTTTTCAGATGATTGGTTCCACCAAGAAATGGTGGAGAGACTATTTGCTGACTAGGCCAGTTGGATCACCTGCTCTGATTTGGGATCAGTTTTATCATCTCTTTTTGGAGAAGTTCTTGCATGTTACTACCCGAGAGGAGAAGTGTCGCCAGTTTGAGCGACTTCAGCAGGACAGCATGACTGTGACCTAATATGAGACTCGTTTCGTGGATTTGGCTAGACATGCTATTCTCTTATTGCCCACAGAGAGAGAGATAGAGGGCCAGACGGTTTATTGACGGCCTTGCTCAGCCCATCAGGTTGCAGATGGCCAAGGAGACAGGGACCGAGATTTCTTTACAGGATGCAACTAATATAGCTAGGAAGGTTGAGTCAGTTCTGGGGATGGGAGGTCATGGGTCAGACAAGAGACCTCGCCATTCAGGGGTGAAGAAGTTATTCCGACTGGCCAAGGCGAGAGAGAGGAAGGCTCGAGATCTGGATCAGGTGAGGTGCATCAAATACAAGGACGGTAGAGTATTGATATGAGAGGAACATATTAATAGGAAATGACAGACTTACTTTCATAGACTTATGAATGAATAGGGGGATCAGGACACTGTGCTAGGTGAATTGGGGCACTCCGAGAGTCACAGAGACTTTAGGTACTACATGCCCATTAAGGTCGGGAGGTCATGGGGGCCATGCGTAAGATGAGTAGGGGTAGACCAACTAGATCAGATGAAATCTCGGTAGAATTTGGGAGGTGTGTGGGTAGAGCATGCTTAGAGTGTCTGACTGGATTTAATGTTATTTTCAGGACGAAGAAGATACCATATGAGTGGAGATGGAGCACGGTGGTTCCGTTGTACAAGAACAAAGGTGATATCCAGATTTATAACAACTATATGGGTATCAAGTTGCTAAGTCATACCATGAAAGTTTTGGAGAGGGTGGTAGAAGTGAGGGTGTGGAGGACAGTATCTATATTCGACAACCAGTTCGGGTTCATGCCAGGTCGTTCAACTAAAAAGGCTATTCACCTTATTAGGGGGTTGGTGGAGCAGTACAAGGATAAGAAGAAGGATTTGCACATGGTATTTATTGACCTGGAGAAAGCGTATGACAAGGTCCCCAAAGAGGTTCTTTGGAGATGCTTGGAGGCTAAATGTGTGTCGGTTTCCTGCATTAGGGAGATTAAGGACATGCATGATGGAGCTAAGACTCGGGTTAGGACAGTGGAAGGCGACTCAGAGCATTTTTCGGTGGTTATGGGTTTACACCAAGGATCTGTGCTTAGCTCATTCTTACCTTGGTTATGGACGCACTGACACGCCACATTCAAGGTGTCATAGTGTATGTTATTAGCTGATGACATAGTTCTGATCGATGAGACACGAGGTAGCGTTAATGAGATATTGGAGGTTTGGAGACAGATCCTTGAGTCTAGAGGTTTGGAGACAAAGACTAAGACGGAACACCTGGAGTGCAAGTTCGGCGTGGAGCCGAAGGAAGTAGGCACGAAAGTGAGGCTTGAATCGCGGGCCATCCCCAAGCGAGGTAGTTTCAAGTACCTTGGGTCGGTTATCCAGGGAGATGGGTGAGATAAACGAGGATGTTACACACCATATATGGGTGGGGTGGATGAAATGGAGGCTAGCATCCGAAGTACTGCATGGCAAGAAAGTGCCTCTATCACTCAAAGATAAGTTTTATAGAGCGGTGCTTAGACTGTCCATATTGTATAGGGCTGAGTGTTGGCCAGTTAAGCAATCACATATCCACAAGATGAAAGTAGCAGAAATGAGGATGTTGAGGTGGATGTGCGGGTTTACTAGAATGGATAAGATAAGGATAGAGATATTCGTGAGAAAGTGAGCGTACCTCCTATGGATGACAAGATGCGGGAAGCGAGGCTCAGATGGTTCTGGTACATTCGGAGGAAAAGCCCAGATGCCCTGGTACAAAGATGTTAGTGGTTGGTTTTGGCGGGCACGAGAAGAGGTAGATGACGGCCTAAGAAGTATTGGGGAGAAGTGATGTGACAAGACATGGTGTGGCTTCAGAGTTTCGAGTACATGGCCCTTGATAGGAAGGTGTGGAGGTCAAGCATTAGGATTGTGAGTTAGAAGTTGGTTGAGCATTGTTCTACTTTGTACATGTGTGGGGCTAGTCTAATAAGGTTTTGTCTTAGACGGCTAGTGGGTCATGTTGTGTTCACACTATTGTACATATTTTTCTTTGTACCGGGCCTTATCTATTGATTATTGTTAGTGCTTTGCATCTATTCTTTGGTTCTTATGTTGATATCATTATTCTATTATTTTTGTTGATAGTACTGATATATCGTCTGTCTTGTCGTCTTCTTGAGCCGAGGGTACACTCTACCCTCCTCGGACATCACTTGTGATATATATATATATATATATATATATATATATATATATATATATATATATATATATATATATATATATATATATATATATATATATATATATATATATATATATATATATATATATATATATATAATTAATGGCATTACGACTTGCGAGCGAGTCTCATAATCTTGTATTAAGGATTTTAATTGATTATTTTTATGTTGTGAGCAATTCAAATATAGTTCAACTATTTTCAATAAGACAAAAAATAATTTTATGACATTACTTTTTAACAGTAAAGTTCAATATCTATCCGCAAAAAATAACCCGATCTTTTTTATTACTCTCATATGTATAAACATGATATCATGGTAGTATTATGGATCGTTTGGTAGGGCGTATAAGAATAATATTGAATAAGATATATTAGTAATATTAGAATTCGTAATACTGAGATTATTTTTTATTCACTGTTTGATTTAATATATTAAAAATAACATGCATTGTATATGAATATATGCATATTTATTTATGTATTAAAAATTATAGTATTACTAATGTCATAATTTTTTATATATTAATTATATATAGAATAATACCTAAACTAATGCATCTATTATTTTTTCCTAACGGAAGGAGAAGGCGGCTTGGGGAAGTACTAAAGGGTAGGTGGGTTGATATTGAGTGGCGCAGGGTTGAGGTTTCACTTGACCTTTTATTATGTGGTCACAAAGAATGGATTTTCTAAAAGCTAAAAAATAACAAAGAAAAGAGAAAAATGAAATTATTATCAGGCAGAAAAGAAGGAGAAAGAAATAGAAAAAAGGAAAACGAAAAACGCAAAGCTAGAATTAGTAGAGCAGTAGAATAGCAGATAGATAAACATACTGATATTATCTTTAGATATATTGAGATAGAAAAAACACACAAAAATTAAAAATTAAAATTAAAACCCTCTCTCTCTCTCTCTCTGCTAAGACATCGAAGGACAACAGTGGAGCCGAAGAATTCTCATATCATTTTGCCTTTGTATTTTTTCTGTTATGTACACTTTTTGACTCTCTTTTTTTCTTCAATATTATTTTCTATTTTTTTTTCTGCTGTGTTATCGTTGAATCTGAAAAACCTTATCGTCAACATCTGCAGCTAATGGATCCATATGATTATGTTTCGTCCATAATCGAGCTTCGTAAAGGTATATTCTTATATCTCTCTCAGATCTTATGATTTTTACACTATTTTCTGGTTGAATTATTATTTTGGTTCTGTTTTTTGTGTTAAATTTCAATTTCTGTTGAGATACATGGAGATCCCTGGATATTATTGGTCTTGGAGCAGTGTATTTTTTGTTTTCAGTTTAATTATTATTTATTTGGTATATATAAGATTTTTAAGTCTATTTTGGTGGTGATGCTTGTTGTTTGTTGAAATAGTTTGGTAAAGTGAAGTTTAGTAAAATTCTTGCTTTGCATGATTAGAATTTATCACAGTTAAGTATCACTTGTTTGTTGAAATTATAAGGTTTTTTGAATTATTTGTTTGTATGATTAGGATTTAATGTTATTATGTTTAAATATGGAGATGTGCAAGTACAATTGACATCAAGCTTTGTTAATTGTGGTTTATTGAACGAATTTGCACTTTATGCTCGTAGTCGGGGATATTATTAGCGAATATTAATTAGTACTGGAATGATATCGATATGAAATAGAGTGGGTTGGATACAGGCATTCATACAGCTGACCAGACCATCAGAGCTGAGTTGATTGATTATAGATGTTATTCATGTCTAATGTGAACATAATGCAAGACTTAACAGATGATGAGTTTTCTGATTTCAGTAACTTAATATATACTGAACTCGAAATTTAGATGAACCTATACACTAATACACAACATGCAATGAGTTAGTATTATTGGACCACCTAAAGCTATTTGTTTATACTTATGTCTGTTCCTTTTTGTTTTCCCTTGTTATACAATGATGGTGTCCGATCCAACTTTTGCGCAACTCGATTAATCCACCTGGTGCATGCCACCTCCCACCAGCAAAGTTATTGAGCCATCGAGTAACTCTGCCCGTTATGGCTTAGGCATATTGGAAGAATTCACTTAGTGTCTTTTGTCCAACATGGATTTGATTCTTGGTTTCTAATAGTTTTCACCCACTTCATTGACCATGTAGCACGCATGTAGACTCTATTTGTGTTTGTTTATATGATTAATATCCGTTTCTTGTTGTAGTCATAAGGTAAAACTGATGTTGATCACATCTTCTCGGCTTTTGGCCTATGAAAAGTGATCATAGTTGTTTTATGATTATTTTTATCTTGAATTCTGGACTTAAAGATGTTGATAAAGGAGTTAAGTTTTTGAAGCTTTTTTCTATCTTTTTGGCAGGTTTTGGGTGACAAGGATTGCATAGTTGCATCTTTTTATAATTAGAAACTTAATTACTCACATAGATACCCTTTATTTTGCTTAACCTACTTGAAACAAGAAAGAGGAAATAAAAAGTAACGAAAAGAAAAGAATGAGCTTTACAGGAAAAGGGACTCCTACCAGTGACAAAAAGCTAACCTTAGCAAAAGCGACAAGCTTGAATCCAAATGCTGCAGAATTTGTTCCCTTTGCACTCAGATCACCCTCAGGTAGCACTAGCAGTACGGATGCGGCAAAGCTTTCTAACTCCACCACAACTCTGGGAAAAGCTGTACTAGATAGATCAGAGTCATCTGTTTCGAATAACTCAGATGATGAAGCCCACCAGTACTGGCGTCGCCAGCTCCCGGATGATATTACGCCGGACTTCAAGGTCGTGGGAGAAGAAGATTCTCATGGAGTCAGCACTCTTCCATTTTCTAGATTATCAATAAGTGATGTCAGTGAAGCTTCAATATTCCCTGCCTCAACTGGCAGTGGCTTTATGCTGAAGGACCAGCAGGAATTCTCTCCTCGGGTTAATGGGACCAGCTTTGCTGAAAAGACGGGATATCCTATGACATCTTTTAGTGAAGATGCATCCCCAACTAGTTTTCATCTGCCTGCTAAACCCTGGGACAAGCCATCTCTGACCAATGACCAGCCTTTCAGCAATATTAGGGAGGGGCCTCATTATAATGGGAATTCAGGAAACAGCTTCTTTGCGGACATGACAAATGAGCAACCATTTTTTGAAGGAGATGTAAACCCTCTTGAATTTTTGGCCTCTCAGTTTCCTGGTTTTGCTGCTGAAAGTGTTGCAGAGGTGTACTATGCAAATGGAGGTGACTTGAATCTGACAATTGAAATGCTTACTCAGCTTGAGGTATAGTTCACTTTCTTAATCTTATGGATACAGTAGTATACAATTGTATTAACTTCAAAAAGGCAATCGCCTTTCTAAACTTCAAGACTTGATCTACTACCTTAAAGTACTGCAGTTCTGTTAACCAGTACAGGCTGGGATTTGGTTGTCTATACGACCTAATGGTTGATTATTATTTATTTATTTCCTCTGAGTGTATCCAACTTTTGGGAAGTATTGATCAGGGATTAGAATTATCTGAGCCCTGTGTCTTGTTAAATAAAGGAACCCAGATTTTTGTCCACGTGATGGTTAAGTCTTCTATGCTTATAATTGTCTAGAAAATTCTACAATATGTGTGATAAGTTTTAGTCAATCAGCTATTTATCAAAAACAAAAAAGTTTAATCAATTAGCTTTCATCATTAGTCCCAATGTCCTAGTAGTCTATGTCATTTTTGTGTTTTTTAGATTGTCTCGAGTCCAAAGCAAATAATTGTAGATTATACCAAATAGTTGAATGTTCAGTCAAATTAGTGGCACAGAACAGTATATTGGTAACACACACAATATAGGGAATGTTGAAACTTCTCGTCATCATCTATTTGATACATTCGGAGATTGAATTTCCAGTGAAGACTCTGTTCTTTGGAATGTTCGAGTACGTACTAATAGCTCAACACACTTTATACAGCTTCAAGTTGACTTTGGGTTGAATCAAAATATGAATTCAAAAGCCTTATCTGCTCCAAATCTTAGTGCTCTGGATTTCCCTGCTCTCTCTGTGGCAGAAAGTCAAAACAGCAGCCTAAAGTACTCTGGCAATGATGTTCAACAAAATGTGAATCCCTATAGGTCCTCTGAAAAAGAAAACACTCTTCTGTTTAGATCTGGATCTTCCATCCCTTCACGAGGTGCTACAGATTTTGCATCTGCTGTCAGGAAGATGGCCTCTCAGGATTCTAGCATATGGAAGTATGATAGGACTGGAGTAGCTGATGCTACTGTTGGATCAAGTAGAAATTCATCTGTCTTGGCTAGTTCTTACACTGGTGGGCAGAGCAGGGGAGTTTATGGTGATAGGTTGCAGAGCCGAGGTTCCACACGTGCAGCTCCCGTTTGGCTTGAAACTGGAGAAGCAGTTGGTAATGTTTTCCTAAAGCAGCCAATATAATTTTTGAATGTTCATTGGGGAAAATAATTTCTGCACGTCTATGTCCTTTAACTTTGTTGAGATTGCAGCAAATGTATATTCTGAAATGCGGGAAGAGGCTCGTGACCATGCACGCTTACGTAATGCATACTTTGAACAGGTATGTGGTATACATAATGATTGCAAAGGTGGATAGACGTGTAAATGTGAACTCACTTAAATTTGCACTCGTATTAGTATGTAAAGCCACAAGGGATAGTACTTTAGCCCTCTTCTCCCACAAACTCCACAAGAGAAAGAAGAAAGAATGCCACAAACACGTAATGGATACATGTGTAATTTACTTGTTAAGGGAAGTTAACCTGGAATTGGGACCAATAATTGATGATGGATACTTCTTAAAGGTGCTGATGTTGAAGTTAGAAGTGATTTTTTTCTTTCTTTAATATCGGAGAAATCCCCTATGGGTTTCTGGTTCGACCCTCCTTCCAGAATTAATACCAGGCTTTGTTTAGGGCAGGATTCGAACCTGTGACATGCGCCTTAACCGTCACATCTTATGCTTGCATCTTTACCATTGAACGAAAGCCCTGGGACTTTTGGATTAGAATTGGTTATCTGCACTTTCTATTTCATCATAATGCTACAACGGCTGTTGCAAATTGCTAAGGCCATGTTATTGTAGGATTATCATAATGTGTTGGCTGTTGCTCAACTTCCAAAAATAATATGTTGGCTGTTGCACCTAAGTAACATTTGATATTTAGCTTCCTCCATCACGAATTCTTTTTAGGATTAAGTATCATTGTGGCAGGAATTTATTCCATTATGATCATGTCAAATAAAATTGGCTCTCTTACGCGGCGCTACCAGATCCTTAATCTCTGTAACTGTGTCTTTGAGTAGGCTCGTCAGGCATACCTTATTGGTAACAAGGCTTTGGCCAAAGAACTGAGTGTCAAAGGACAGCTGCACAACATGCAGATGAAGGCAGCTCATGGGAAGGCTCAAGAATCTATATATCGCCTAAGGTTTGTTACCTCCACGTGTATGGTCTGGAACCCTAAACTCTTTATATTAATGATTTTATATGCCGTTGATGACCTTTAACCAAAATTTAGACTCTAGAATTTTCACAATCTTAATCTCACTCAGACAGCTTTTTTTTAATTCTTCTGCTCCGCACGAAGTCAAATTATCCTCCTGTTGATTTTCAGCATTTTTTAATTTTCATGCATGTGCTGCTTAGGCAGCTTTACAATCGTCAGGTTCTGTACATTTCAGCTTCTCACTGTGCGATGACACAAAATGACATATAGAGAGATTGATGAAATCTCTTTTTCCTCAACGAAATTTTTTTATGTAAAAAATATTTAGATGTCTCTTTGTGTGCGTAAAATTCTTTACAGGAATCCAGTCAGTCCAGAGATGCAGGGAAATGGGAGAGGACAAGAGAGAATCATAGACCTGCACGGGCTTCATGTTAGTGAAGCTATTCATGTCCTTAAGCGTGAGCTGTCTGTGTTGAGAAATGCTGCCAGATCAGCAGACCAGCGAATACAGGTTTACATTTGCGTTGGAACAGGACACCATACAAAGGGTTCGCGGACTCCTGCTAGGCTTCCCATTTCTGTCCAGCGTTACCTGCTAGAGGAGGGCCTTGATTACTCTGAGCCACAACCTGGGCTTCTTCGAGTTGTGATATACTGAGTTGTGAAGATATAGGAGTTTTTGACACAGCATTACCCTAGAAAATCCATCAGATGAGAGGAAAAAAAGTTTGGGAGAAAAGGAAAAAAAGAAAAAGAAAATTGTTGTACCTGTAAATGGGGGGAAGGACAATTAGTGCAAATTCTGGAAAAGAGGAAAATGAAAATGTGAAAAAGAAATGAAGAAAATTGTATCATTAAGATTTAGTTGTTGGATAGGAGGATACCTTTTTGTAGTTTGTGGGGACCTGCATCGCTTCCCTGCCATTTTGTAATTTTTGTAACTTGGGTTCATTCTCACATTCCTTTTTATCTTTGATTAGCCGATGTAACTGATAGAATTCTTTCACATGAAAGTTCAAATTCATCGAAGTGTTCAGTGGCTCTGAAAAGAGCATTTTCCACCGAAGTTATTGTTGCTGGGAGGTCGGGGTAAAACGTCCTTTCTTTTGGAGTAATCGTTTTATGCATGTGTGTTTTAGTGGAACCTTGTAAAGCTGTAAACCCAATTCAAGATCTTAGTTTGTCCTCCGTTAGCGTATCGTGATTATGATTTATGAGTAGTAAATTATTGTTAGTATGGTTACATTTAGATGGTGAGAACCACAAACCAGGAATGTTATAATTGAGGGATTTCTATCTAATTCCTTTACATGCAAACTGTGTTTAGATCACTCGACTCTAAGTAGAGGTTCGCTTCAGTCTTAACGCCGTGCATTTGAAACTTAAGGATTTAACTAGCCAAGCAATCCCCATATTAAGTAGCTCCTCTCGGTAGTCTATGTCAATATTGCAGATAAAAGAGAATAGCCTATGTCAGTATTCGCAGATAAAAGACCAGTAGGATCAATGACAGAAGCTAAAAGTCCTCTCTTTTATCTACAATATTGACAATATTATCTAGTTCTTGATAACCAAACATCCTGATTACCAAACGACCACTCAAAGTTGGTTTGGAATAGTTACTTTTATGGTTCTAGTTTAGATTTCTCTTTTCTTGTTTGGTTTGTTTTAAACTAGTCTTCACTTTTTTTTAAAGGATATTCGGACGCATTTGCTATACAAAAATTATGTCAATCATATTTCTTCCCTTTAACGAATTTTACTTTTATTTATCTATTTATCCAGACCCTAAGATATTATTGAATGGTTGATATTTAGAGAAATAGACCTACAAGATCCTTTATCTTTGGGCAGGGGCGGATCCACCTTGTCACCTACAGGTTCACGTGAACCCAATAGCTTTTGTTCAAACAGTGTAAATGTGTTCGAAAAATTCACTAAATATCTCTATATATTTGGATGTGAACCATGTTACTATTGAAAATTTACTCGAGTTCGTTGCAGGAACTCACAAACATTAAATCTTGAATCCGCCTATGTCTTTGAGTTTATTTTTGTCCTTTAAATATAACGGTGAACAATAATAATCCTTTATCTTTGCAAAAAGTGCACTTTTGGTATTGGGCCAATATTCAACGTTAATTTTAACAGCTATTCTGCACATGATTTGCACGTGAGCGTGCTCCTTCCAGATAGTAATACAATAGCTGACCTTTATATTTTTTTTAAAAACAGACTTTTATTTCACCAACTCGGCAATCTCCAACCTTTTCCATCGCCAATATCTGTCGACTCTGGTAGTGTGACTCATCCGCGAAGTTCAATGTCCAGTTCTTTCCCCGTGGAGCTACCTCGAAATCTAGTCTCTCAGCAATGTTAAGGTCTATTCGGATCTGACTCAGGCAGAATTAGTACGAGGTGGTGGCGCGCCGACGCCGGATCCCGTTAAGTTTCTTATTAAGAGGAGCTCACCTGCCGGTAATCTTGCTACCGGATCTTCGGTAGATTATTACACCAAACTACCAAACTAATGTCGATTTACTCATTTCAGAGCAACTAAATAAGCTTATACATTCTAACTACTACAATTCCTATTAATATAGTAATAACATTGGAAACAACTTTCTTCAAAGTTGAAATATATTTTTTTTACTGTTATTATTTGTCAATAAATTTCACATGGAACTTTAATTGTGGTTCCCTTCTTCTCTAGTCCCACAGTATATTTCATGGATAATGCATATTATCTTCATATCTTGGCATTGAAAGATCAAAGAATAAAGGCGTAATGGTTTCTGAGCTACTTAAACTTGCACCGGATTTTAAAGCCGATATATGAACTTTTGATTTTTCCATTTTTGCACCCCAACTCATTAAAAATACTTATAATAAACCCCTCCCTTAAAATGTGTATCTCACTTACCTGACATGAGTACCAAGTCAGATGCAAAGACCATTTATTGTTTGACATTTGTAATATCTAGGTCCCATCCCTTTTAAAATTAATCTACCAAAATTTTAATTTTTGTTCTCTTTCCTTCCTTCTTCACCATAGTTCCTCCAAAACCTTCCCTTCCCCTACCACTATTTCCAATAGTAAAAATTCAAATATGATCAATTCATATCCTAGTATATATCTTAACCAAACTTCAATCTAGAAATTAGTCCAAACAAGCCATTAGATTTTCTAAAAAAAAATCAAAACCATTCCGACGAGGTTTCCATCGGAAAAAATGGCATCTCGGTAGCACTCGTCAAAATCAAAATTGACAGACCTCCTTGAGCACCTATTACTTCCCACCCCTGAATAATTCCAGTAATTTCGTAGTCTCAACCGGCCAAAAAAGATCGTTGAAAACACTGTCACCACTATATCTGTCGTCAAACTGAGTAAATGAGATAGACCAACCAACACTAAATAATTAGTTTGTGGAGAAATGAAGACTGACCAAGGGATTGTTCAAAGCCGCAATGAAGAGAAATGAGGTGGGAGTAGGGGATCAGGAAGAAACTGTGGGGAGAAAGAAATTTTTTAAGTTTAGTAATTCGAGTGATGCTCTTTTTCTGCGTGATTAACACGCATTTTGATCACATCAGTTGTGCTACTGCCACATAAGCATAGTCAAAGGTGTTGACTTATAAGTAATCGATTGAGTTGAGGTGTTAAAATGAAAAAATTGAAAGTACATATATCGACTTTAAAATCCGATACAAATTTAAGTGACCAAGAAGTCCTTTCGCCAAGAATAATATGAAACCAGAAGTTTTATGAAAAGTGCAAACACAACCAACCGTTAGTTTTTTACGTTGAAAGTAGATCAAGACCAAAGGTGTCCACATTTTACAAAAATAAAGGATTAGCTTTGTTCAGTGTTATAGTTAACGGACAATAATAAACCCAAATCTTTTGAGTCTTTTCCCCATGCTATTTACCTATTTAATTAGATTAATGTGACCCCACGTGTTTACATAAGAGTGGCATTAACTAACATTTATAGATAGTCCTTGATGACGGCTCCAAGAAAATTTTCTTGGACAGCTCTATGCATATAAAAGTGAGAACTACTTTCCCTGACTCTTAACATCATAAACTACTTCGTTCACTGGAGTATAATTTTGAATGTTCGAATTTTCTTGCGGGAAAACGTAGAAAAGGAGCTAAAGATCATAAACATAAACATAAGCAAGACTGAAACTTGAATTGTAGGGGGGTACTCAAAGAAGAGAACCCCTCCAAAAATAGGCGTATGCCACTGAATGCAGCGCCCACACGGTATTCTTTAGTAAAAGGCGAAAGAATAGTTCGCTTTGTGCTCACTGCGTGGCTGCGTGAGTTCTTCGATTGCCAGTGCCTCCCCTTTTATATTGGAGCAAAGTCTGGATTTACTCTTTCTTTTCGATGTGGTACGCACATCACTCTTTTTTCCCCGTAAGGCTTCAAAGTATGTTTCACTCTCCTTTTCTTCTTCCTTTTCTTCTCCTTCTTCACCAGTCCTGCAATTACTGTATGGTTGGATTTACAGCTTTTTCAAAATAAAAACAACTTTTGCGGTTCTGCATGATTTGTAATCTGATATCCGATTTGGCTTCAGTTTCTAGGTGATTGTGAAGAGATATATATATATATATATATATATATATATATATATATATGCTCACAAGCTGATCGACGAAATGCTGCACAGAATGATTTGGACTAACTATATTGAATTTCAGATCCAGGTTGGTTGTTAATTGTATAACGGAGGACTCAATTGGCAAAAACAGATCAGAAAGCAGTTTTCGGCCGTTTAAATTGCATGGTTTATGCTTATTTTAAGTTAGCCTTACAATGGCGTTGAGTAGTATGAGGAACCTTATACCTCGAGCTAAGATATTGATAGCCAGTAAAAGTGGAATGATGAGGTTTTATCACGGCCCAGAAGAATTCCATGAGGAGTCTTTGCCTTCTGAATGGTATGAGAAAGCTTTCTCGAAATTAATAAAATTGAGCCACTTGCTAAAGAATGTGGACTTAGTTGATGGTAAGCTAGTCAATGTTAATGACCGCGCGAGAGTTTATGATGAGAGCTTGGAACAAAAGATGTCTACTTTTAAATCACTCGCTAGGACCTTTATTGGGTGTCCGTCAATGCAAGAAAGGGTGAAGAAGAATGTGATGGAAGCATTAGCTCATTCACAATACGACCAGCCCTTGTATTTCAGTAAAGCTAGCGAGAGGGAATCGATTACCATTGATTCCCTCACAAAAGTGTCAAACTTCTTGAATGTGTCTGCTCAACAAAAGAAGATTGTCAGGCAATCGATATGTGCACAGGTCACAAAGTACCCGATATGGACAGGGGCACTCGGGGAGATATTGACTGGACTGAAATCTGAGATAGATTTTCTAAATAGTAGGTGTCCGAGTAAAGATATTATAATGGCGCAGCAAATAGTTGCAACTTGTCAAAAGTTTTTAGAAAGTGCCACTTCTTATGATCCTGAATCCACTTCATGGATGCGCCTCGCACCTGCCAAAGGCGCGCAGTCACCCACTTCTCACAAGTGGGAAGATGTTCTTGAAATGTTTCTCGACCTTATTAATTGCTTGAGTGAAGATACAAAATTAACTTCGGAGGTTAAGAAGCTTGAGGTCATGAAAGAAGGGCTTTATCAGATTAGGGATGTTCTGATAGACAAAAGCATTGGATATAAGGAAACTCGCCACCAGGAGAGTTTAGTGCACAAGAAGTTGAGTAAAACATTGGGTCACTCATCACAATGTGTGTTCACACTTCTTCTTTATTATATTTATGGCAGCATATGGGATATTGAAGTTGAAGTTTGTGGAGGACTTTATGCAATTGGTCGCGGGGATAAATTCCGTCTGTGCATGGGTAAGATCTTAACATCCAATGAGCAGAATATACTGCAGAGTGGGGTAAAGCAGCTAAGCAGAGTTCTGGGGCTTTTCAAGTTTGTATGGGAAACAGCAGGAATGAAAGGCGACCTAGAAGTACAAGGCCATTTGTGGTGCATTGGTGCGGAGAATAAGTCATTTACCTATAGAAACACTATGTTCTTGCTGCATTCTATTAGTTGCTGATGCCGGACTTGTATCGTAGGTTAGTATGTGATCAACTATTTGCTTCCATAAAAAATGCTTCTCCTCTGTCTTATCATTTTCAGGATGTTAGTTATGATGGGGAAACTTTATTGTCTGAGTTACAACACAATCATCAATTCATCTGTTTTGTTGCAGATGGTCTAGTCAGACACTGCATAAATTGGTTTTGCTATTTGAATTGTAACCCATTGTAGTGTACTTGCCTTGGTTTATGATGTTATAGGACAATTAAATGTTAGATATTCCTCCTTTTTTTCTTCAACTTGCACAGGCTGGACCAATCTTATCTTGAAAAGGGTCATTATAAGAAAAGACTTGCTGCCATATTCCATCAAGTTTTGGTAAATTTGTGATGCTGCTCACTGCTGAACTCCTTCAACTTAGTTGGTGATCTTTTACTTGCTGCTTATGACCAGGACGCTCTTATCTACCCATTCATATATTTGAGGTTTGGAAAATATGATGAATCTCTGGCTGCTCTACCCACTTGAAAAGATGATGCAATGGGGAATGTTCATGATGTTTACAGTAAATAAAGGTTCAAAACTGTTGAGGAGAATAACACAAATGAGATACTTTCGAGGCACTATTGATTTTTGACCCCGGTACAGAAGTTTTTGGAAAAAAGTACGGCGCCAGAATTTTAAAGCCTCTCCTGGCTATCGCCAAAATTTTAGAGTCAATTACTCAAATGGTTACTCAACTATCTCAAATTATGTCCTAAAGTCACTTTTCTTTCGTTTGTAACAACAAAGTCACTGAACTATGCCTATTGCACTTAGAAGGTCACTCAACTAGATTTTCCAAATTTTGGATTGCCAGATACCTATTTTACCATCTAAATATTAAATATTTATCTTTTTTTATTTTTTAAAACTTTTTAATATTATGATTTTTTCCTTTTAATTTATATTATGGACTTACCTATATAATAAATAAATTTATTTATAAGTTAAAAAATAAAAATATTTAAATATTTATAATGCTGGAATGACAAAATAATGAGCATAGTCATTAACTATGCTAAAGGAACTAACTTTATTGAAAAATATAATTTTTTTCTAATTTTTCTAAAAAAAGTGAAAACCCGACCCCGGACCCGCTTGGTCTAAACTCGGGGTTCGGATCAAATTACGTTTACCCATTCACCCACGAACCCAAATATACAATTAATTTTGAAATCCGACCTCAATTCGAGGCAAAGATTCAATTTTTATAAAATTCTCTAATTCTACCCAAACCCTCAATTTTTACTATGAAAATTCTTAGTTTTTGATTTAAAAGTGATGAAAAACAATGGGTAATTGAAGGAGTAAAATTTAGAATTGATTACCTATGACTTGAGGATGATATTTGGTGAAGAAATTCGTTCCTTGGGATGTGGAGTTTGAAAATTTGAAGAAGAAGAAGTCTACCCATTTTGTATTTATTTTTCTGCCAGCTATTCTGTCTCGTTTCTCGTGCCAAACGATACCTAAACTCGATTTTCTTGTGTCCAATGGATTCCTTGTGAAATTCTAATGAATTTAGGCTTTTGAATCACTCAATTTGACCTTATAATGAAGGACATATGTAGGTTTTAAGATTTGCAAATAGTGCAGATTTTTAATACGCCGTCAAGGGGCAAATTCGTAATTAACCAGAAAAATCTGGGCAACCTTGATAAAATGGCCATAAAATCCTCATACGATATCCAAATTTGATAATTCTTTTTTGCTACGGGTCCGTAATTACGATACGCATCTAATACGTCATTCGAAACATAAATCGGAGCTCATTCATTCAATATGATATCATTTATGCTTGAAGAAACGACGTCGAAGCATAAGAAAGAACGAGCGCAACACAATCCAAACCTATTTGAAACTCACCCGAGCCCTCGGGGCTCTAAATCAAACATGCACACAAGTCTAAAAGCATAATATGGACTTGCTCCTTCGATCAAATCATGAAACTAACATGTAAAACAACGAATTAAACCTCAAAACTCATTATTTTACTCGAGAACACTTATAGTTCATAACTTTTCAACCGGATGTCCGAATCACGTCAAATGAACTCCGTATTTCACTAAATTTCAAAGGCAAGGCCTGAATATCATAAAAAATATGTATCGGCCTCCGGAACCAAAATACGGGCCCGAAACCAATGACTTCAAACATTAATTCTTTTCATTATTTCATAAATATTTCAGCAAAACAATTTCTTTCAAAAATTGATTTCTAAGGCTTGGGACCTCGGAATTCATTTCCGGGAATACGCCCGGATCCCATATTTTATTGCGGACCTTCCGAAATCGTCGGAACACAGATTTGGGTCCGTTTACTCAAAATGTTGACTCAAGTCAACTAAAACCAAATTTTGTAATTCTAAAAATTATTGTTTCTTATATTTTAACATAAAAGCTTTCCTATTTCACGCCCGAGCTGCGCACACAAATCGAGGTAGTTAAAATTAATCTTTTTATGGCTAATAAGCCTAACGAAGTCTAAATTCATAAAATGACCCCTTGGGTCATCACGGGGATTTACCTCTATTCCTCTGTTTGATACAAGGAAACCCAAAATTTACCTGATTGTACACCAAAAGCGCATTTTTCTTGATTCAACTTAATATTACACCTGCGTAAAAATTCAAAAGTAATAGAAAGGTGCTGGAAATGGTCTTCCGCCCGTGTTGATTTTACCAGCATATCATCAATGTAAACTTCCATCGTTTTTCCCAGATGTTCCTGGAACATCTTAGTCACTAGCCTTTGATAGGTGGCTCCAACGTTTTTTAAGCCAAAAGGCATGGCTTTATAGCAGTAAGTCCCCCTATTCGTAATGAAGGAGGTTTTTTCCTCGTCTGAGGGATCCATTTTAATCTGATTATAACCAGAATATGCATCTAGAAAGCTTAATAATTCATGACCTGCGGTAGTATAAATCATTTGATCTATATGTGGTCATGGGAATGAATCTTTGGGGCATGCTTTATTTAAATTAGTATAATCTACGCATACCCTCCATTTTCCATTCTTTTTCGGTACCACCACAGTGTTAGCTAACCAGTTAGGGTACGTTACCTCTCGTATCGAACCAATTTTCAAGAGTTTTTGTACCTCTTCGTCAATCACTTGGTTCTTGAATGGTCCTTGATTCTTTTTTTTTTCTGCTTGACAGGTACGAATGATGGATCTTCATTTAGTTTATGAGTCATCACTTCTAGTGGAATACCGTCATATCTGAGTGGGACCACGCAAAGCAATCTGCGTTAGCCTTTAAATAATCAATTAACGTACCTTTTCGGCCGGGGCTCAGCCTCGTGCCTACATACACCTTCTGTTTAGGTTTTTGTTCAAACAATGGAACAACTTCGAGCTCTTCCGTAGTTGTTTTGATGTGTTCGTCTTCTTCCGGTTCATGAATGACGTCTGGTCTGGAGTCTACATCTATATGGTCCAACGCATCTTCCGTGGTGACTGGATTCACCTTCTCGTGGGTATCTCCTCTCATACCTGTTTTAACATCTACTTCTGTCGTACCTGTTTGGTCAGTAATTTTTTTCGTACCTGTTTGGCCGGTGACATCTGTTTGAAAGATTTCTCTTTTTTCCGTTTCTTCCGTCTCTTTTTTGTTATAAAATGCCACGGAATTTATATTTCTGGAGGTCTGTTGATCACCTCTAATTTGTTTGATTCACCATTCAGAGGGGAATTTAATTACCTGGTGTAAGGTGGATGGTACTGCTTTCATGTCGTGGATCCAAGGCCTTCCCATAATCACGTTATAAGCCATGTCAGTATCAATGAATTGGAATTTGGTGTTCTTAGTTATTCCCTCGGCGTAAGTGCTAAGTTCGATCTCTCCTTTGGTTATCACCGTAGAGTTATCAAACCCTGATATGGCTCGTGCCTTTGGGATCACCTGATTTCCCATGAGCATTTCTTGCACAACTCTTACCAAGATGATATTGACACGAACTACCTGGATCAGTCAACACTCTTTTAACGTTAGTGTCATGAATGAGTAAGGATATTACCAGAGCATCATTATGGGGAAGCATTAGTCCGCCAAAATTTGCATTGTCAAAGGTTATGTCATCTTCATCTGGATTTTCTCGAATCCGCTTTTCATGTGTAATTGTGACCTTCGAGGCTAATTTGCAAACTATTCCGTTCACTTCCTCTCCTCCATGTATCATGTTGACGGTTCTTTTTGGAGAAGAAGGCTTCGAGGGATCTTGCATGTTCTTAATATTCATGTTTACCATTATCACTAAACAATTCTGTTAAATAGCCCTGTTTCAATAAGTGTTCTATTTCACCTTGTAAAAATCTGCAATCTGCAGTCCTGTGTCCATGATCATTATGGAACTCACACCAGAAATCTGGGTTTCTTTTATTTGGGTTTGACCGCATTTCTTTGGGCCATTTAACCTTATCTCCCATATTTATTAGTATTGAAATAAGTTCAGGAGTACTTACATTAAAGGTATGATCCCCAATGCGGAATTACCTCTAGGTCGTTCATCCTGATCCTTTATGGATCTGGATGAGGATAAGCCCGGGACGCGTTTCACGTCCCGATGGTCCTAAGTAAGGATCGTACCTTCTTTTACCTGATCTCATGTCCGATTAAGAACGTCTGTATCTGGAATGATCTTTATCTCTCGAACGAGCAATGATATCTTCTTCTATTCGAAGTTTAATATTGTACCTGTTATATACATCATTCTATGTTGTAGCTGGGAATTCTCTTAGACTTTCTTTGAGTCTCCGCATGGCTTCCGAGCTTTTGTCATTTAAATTACTTGCGAATGCCATGGCTGCCCAGTTATTAGGTACCCTGGGTAATTGCATTCTTTCTCGTTGGAACCTGTTTACAAATTCACAGAGTAGTTCCGTGTCTCCTTGCTTTATTTTAAATATGTCCTCCATTCTTTTCTCGACTTTTTGTGCTCCAGAGTGTGCTTTTATGAAAGAATCTGCAAGCTCAGCAAAAGAATCAATAGAATTTTCAGGGAGAATTGAATACCAAGTTAGGGCTCCTTTGGTAAGTGTTTCTCCGAATTATTTGACAAGGACTGACTCAATCTCCTATTTTGGTAAATCGTTGCCCTTTACTCCAGTAGTAAAAGCGGTCACATGGTCGCGTGGGTCAGTTGTTCCATCATACGTAGGAACGTCAGGCATTTTAAACTTCTTGGGTATAGGAAAGGGTGCTACGCTTGGTTTCCACGGTTGTTGAGAGTATCTATCAACATCAATGCCCTTGATAACAGGTGGTACTCCAGGAATTTGCTCGATTCGATCGTTTTGTTCCTTCATCTGTTTCTGCATGGTTAGTAGTAAATTTTGTAATTCAGAGTTATTAGTTATACCTGGTCTCGCTTCGAGGGATTCGTTAGGAGTGTCACCCCTTGCTGAATTTGCCAACCCAGACTGAGGATTTTCCATGGTGATAGTATTATTTAGAGGTGGTGTCAGCGATGCAAGTGGTGCCGCCGGTAGTCCCCTTGCAAATTCTTGCAAAGCTTGTCGCACGTACTCTGCAATCACTTGCTTTATTCGATCTTGTTCTACCGTTTGCTCATTGTTATTGCGATTGTTATCAGATCTTTCTGGGGATGGTTCCCTTGAACCACGCGGGGTTCCTTGAGGTGATGGAACTGGGGTTCCATTCCTCTGCTTGTTGTTGTCGTTGGAGTTCGACATAGTTTAGAGGATATCAATTGAAAAGCAAACTAAGATTATCAGATTCCCGGTAACGGAACCAATTTGTTTAACCAAAGAATTAGATCCTTTGACCAAAGCTATTTTTACGATGAAACCGGGTTACTGATAATCAAGGAAATATTATCAAATAAAGAAGAATAAGTAAAATAAAATAGTATGATACGCAGGAAAGTAAAGTGTGTTCTATTCGAGATTCAGATGATCTTTACAAGTTATATTCCCCTCCTTTATATAGGGGGTTTCTTAATATAACGTCTACTTCTTGCAATGATCTTCCATTAATGACTAATTATTACATTAATGGGGTGTTACAAAGGATAACCGTAACTGTTGTATGAAGTTACATAACGTATGAGTCATTAATTGAGGATCCCTGAATCTTCCCGTAGCTCTGTCTGGATTCATTCTGACTGTGTCTCTTTCCTTTTTCAATCAGGTTGAGTTTCCCGTGGCTGATTACCTCGTAGGTTTATTGATCTGCGACTCTTTGTTCCGTACCTCTTTAGATAATCATATCCAGCTGCCGCATTTTCCTTGGTCCACGTAGCCGACTGAGTTGTCATGAATCACCTTACATGTTAAACTCTTTTTTACCAATACACTTAGCCTTATGCATATAGAGAGACAATGCTTAGTCTCGTGCGAGGATTTTAGACAGTGCTTAATCTGATGCAAAGCGAAGGTAGTGCTTAGCCTTATGCAAATAGAGAGGTAGAGCTTAGCCTCATGCAAGTGATTTGATATAGGGCTTAGTCCCATCCAAAGAGAAGGCAGTGCTTAGCCTTATGCGAATAGAGAGGCATGGCTTAGCCTCATGCAAGTGATCTGAGACAGGGCTTAGTCTTATGAAAAGAGAAGGCAGTGCTTAGCCTTATGCAATTAGAGAGGCAGGGCTTAGCCTCATGCAAATGATTTGAGACAGGGCTTAGTCCCATGCAAAGAGAAAGCAGGGCTTAGCCTCATGCAAGTGATTTGATACAAGGCTTAGTCTCATGCAAGGAGAACACGGTGCTTAGCCTTATGCAAGTAGAGCCTTGTGCAGGATTGAGACAAGTCTTAGTCTCATGTAAGTGATTGGAGAGAGGGCTTAGTCCCATGCAAAGAGAAAGAAGTGATTAGCCTTATGCAAATAGAGAGGCAGGGCTTAGCCTCATGCAAGTGATTTGAGACAGGGCTTAGTCTCATGCAAGGATTTAAGACAGGGCTTAGTCCCATCCAAAGAGAAGTCAGTGTTTACCCTTATGCAAATAGAGAGGCAGGTCTTAGCCTTATGAAAGTGATTTGAGATAGGGCTTAGTCTCATGCAAAGAGAAGGCAATGATTAGTCTTATGCAAATAGAGAGGCCGGGCTTAGCCTCATGCATGATTGAGACAAGGCTTAGTCTCATGTAAGGAGAAGGCAGTACTTAGCCTTATGCAAGTAGAGAGGCATGGCTTAGCCTCATGCAAATGTAAGAGTAAGAGTGAAGTATTATTAGCTGACAATGTGTTTCGTGCATAGCGATTGTGTTGTTGAGACGACGCTTATTATGATGACATAGTCTTGCATTCAAAGAAAATTTGTGAGTTTTGAGGGGGGAGGTTGGTTCGTGTCTTTTCTTGCTCGATCCGCTCCATTCTGTATGAGGATCTAGCTCAAGTTATCAGGGGTAGCATTTGGCTAAAAGTAAAGTTTCTTTTCAAAAGCATGCGTGTATAGTTTTCAAAGACATAGTAATATGCAATTTAGAAATTAGTTAGATGAACCAGTAACTGTGGCATTATTAGAGACATTGTGACTTCCTCTGCTATGGAATTTTGAGGGCCCTCTTCAAAATTCTTCCCCAATTAACTAGATGACCTCTCTGACCCTTCCGTATGCTGCAGTTGGTTGAACTTACTTCGGAATTTTGAGGGTCCTCCTCAAAAATTTGCCCCAGTTTCTAATTGTGGGAAAATGGAAATTTTATTAAATTTTGACCGAACCCACATGGTTGCCTACGTATCCCCTCTTAAATGGGAATCAGGTCAAGCGTAGTTCAATTTACATCATATGAAGAAGCATAAAATGGTTTTACACATAGTATCTTTTGACTGCATTGAATTGATAGGCTTTGGCCAGATTTCTCAAACCATTTCTACAAGTATGAGTGCTCCTCCTATTAATACTCTGTGAACCATGTAAGGACCTTGTCAGTTGGGTGAGAATTTTCCTTTGGCTTCATCTTGCTGCGGAAAGATCCATTTTAGCACCAACTGCCCTGGTGTGAACTGTCTTGGCTTGACCCTTTTGTTGAAAGCCCTAATCATTCTATTCTGATAAAGCTGGTCGTGACATACATCATTTATCCTTTTTCGTCTATGAGGTCTAGTTGCTCATAGCGGCTCCTTATCCATTTTGCATCGCTGATTTCGGCTTCTTGTATGATTCTCAAAGAAGGAATTTCTACCTCGGCGGGAATGACAACTTCGGTACCATAAACCAGTAGATAGGGAGTTGCCCTGATTGATGTGCAGACTATGGTATGGTATCCCAGTAGGGCAAATGGTAATTTCTCGTGCCATTGCTTGTGATTCTCTACCATTTTCCTTAGTATCTTCTTGATGTTTTTGTAGGCGGCCTCCACGTCTCCATTCATATGGGGCTTGTATGTCGTGGAATTCTTGTGCTTGATTTTGAAAGTTTCACACATGGCTTTCATTGTCAGTGATGATGGACTCTGGGACCCCAAATCAACACACAATCCGATCTCTGACAAAATCTGCGATGACTTTACTGGTTACATCTTTGTAAGATGCAACTTCAACCCATTTAGTGAAGTAGTCGATGGACACTAAATGAACATGTGCCCATTCGAGGCAGTGGATTCAATCGGACCGATGACATCTATTCCCCCGGCAGTAAAAGTCCAAGGTGAGCTTGTTGCATTAAGATCATTTGGTGGCACCCGTATCATGTCTGCATGTATCTGGCATTGGTCGCATTTCTGAACATACCGTATGCAGTCTGTCTCCATGGTCAAGTATCCGTCCCTGAGTATCTTTTTGGGCAAGAAAAAGCCGTTCATATGTAGGCCGCAAGTTCCGACATGTATCTCATCGAGCAATTTGGAAGCCTCTTTTGCGTCAACACACCTTAACAGTCTCAGATCGGGAGTTCTCCTGTACAGGGTTCCTCCACTTTGGAAGAAGTGATTGGACAACCTCCGAAGTGTGCATTTCTGAGTATGTTTGCATGCTACGGGTATTCTCCTTTTGGCAAGAAATCTTTGATGTCGTGGAACCATGGGTTTCCATCCGTTTCTTCTTCAACATGAGCACAATATGCTGACACATTATGTGAACCCCTTCTTCATTTATTGTACATAATGCAAATATGGTAGTATTTTGGAATTATTGGTAGCCCACTCTCCTTGTACTTGATGCACCAGCAGATCTGAATCGCCGATCACCAGCAGTTCCTGAATATTCATCTCAACAACTAGGTTGAGCCCTAATATGCAAGATTCATATTCCGCCATGTTATTTGTGCATGGGAATCTGAGTTTTGCAAACACCAGATAGTGATGAACGGTTTCTGATACCAAAACGGCTCCGATACCTACTCCTTTAAAATTTGCAGCTCCGCCGAAAAACATTCTCCAACCGTCGTAGGCTTTAGCAATGTCTTCTTCTACGAATGATACCTCTTCGTCAGGAAAATAAATTTTTAGGGGTTCGTATACTCCTCCCACAGGATTTTCAGCAAGATGATATTCTAATGCTTGTCCCTTGACTACTTTCTGAGTTACAAAGATGATGTCGAACTCCCTCAGCAAGATTTGCCATTTGGCCAGTTTTCCAGTAGGCACGGGTTTCTGAAAGATGTACTTTAGGGGATCCATTCTTGATATAAGATATGTAGTATAGGCACAGAAGTAGTGCCTTAGCTTCTGAGCTATCCAGGTTAGAGCGCAACAAGTGCATTCTAGCAGAGAGTACCGTGCTTCATAAGGAGTGAACTTCTTACATAAGTAGTATATGGACTGCTCTTTTCTTCCCGTCTCATCATGTTGTCCCAGAACGCAACCGAAGGCTCCATCTGACGCTGCAAGGTAGAGTGGTAGTGGTCTACCAGGCTCTGGCGGGACTAAGACTGGTGGTGTGGACAAGTATTCCTTGATTTTGTCAAAAGCCTTTTGACAATCCTCGGTCCAACTAGTTGCGGCATCCTTCTTCAGCATTTTGAAAATCGGTTCACATATCACTGTGGAATGTGCTATGAAACTGCTGATATAGTTGATGCATCCCAAGAAACTCATCACATACTTCTTGCTATTCGGTGGTGGTAATTCCTGTATGGATTTAACCTTTGACGGGTCCAATTCTATTCTTCGACAACTGACGATGAATCCCAACAATTTTCCGGTATGAACCCCGAATGCACACTTTGCGGGATTTAGCTTTAGATTGTACTTCCGCAGTCGGTCAAAGAATTTCCTCAAATATGCTATGTGATCCGCGTCCTTATTGGATTTGATGATGATGTCATCTACATATACCTCTATCTCCTCGTGTATCGTGTCATGAAAATGGTTGTCATGTCCCTCATGTAGGTGGCCCTAGCATTCTTTAGACCGAACGACATAATTTTGTAGCAGTACACTCCACATGGTGTAATGAAAGCTATTTTCTCTGCGTCTTCTTCGTCCATCTATATCTGATGGTAGCCCGTGAAGCAATCTACAAAGGACTGGAGTTCATGCTTGGCGCAATTGTCGATCATAATATGTATATTTGGTAGCGGGAAATCATCCTTGGGACTTTCTCTGTTTAGATCCCGATAATCAACATAGACTCTGACATTCCCATCTTTCTACGGAACCGGTATAATGTTGGCCAGCCAAGTTGGGTATTCAACTACCCTGAGGACCTTGGCTTTGATCTGCTTAGTAACTTCCTTCTTGATTTTCAGGCTCATGTCTCGCTTGAATTTCCTGAGTTTCTGCTTCACTGGTGGACACATTGGATTTATAGGTAACTTGTGAGCTACTATGGATGTTCTCAACCCTGTCATATTGTCGTATGATCATGCATAGATATCCTCATATTCTTTTAGGAACCGAGTGTATTCTTCTTTCTCTGACGGTGGCAAATGGATGCTTATGCGAGTTTCCTTTACGGTTTCCGAATCTCCCAAGTTGACTATCTCGGTCTTGTCCAGGTTGGACTTGGTCTTGTTCTCAAAATTTTCTATTTCTTTGACAATTTTCTCAGGTATTACATCCTCTTCTTCTATTCCTTCTGAGTCATTATACTTCTGTTGCGTTGTCTGGTTATATGTCACAGTCGTCGGTTCATCAAGATAAGAAATAGCAATGCTGTAGGGATAAAGATATGAAAGAAAATAGTAATAATAAAACATCGAGCCATTAAAATGTCAGACAAAGTGATTTCAATAATTCAAATAACTTTTTTTCTCGAAACTGAATACCGAAAATATTATTTAAAACAAAATGCAAAAGAGGAAATCCTTTTCAAAAGTAAACAATGCTATCAGCCTTGCTACCCCGCTACTCATCGGGCCCTTGATGGTTTAACGATCCAGTTCTTGAAAAATGCTCCCATCCCCTTCCCCACTGTCTGGATAGTAAAGCCTTCTTCCTCCTCCTCCTCCTCCTCGACTATCACACAACAATCCATATCACCGTCTTCCAAGAACAAATTCCTCAATGTTGCCAATGCTTCTTCTTCTTCTTCTTCTGATCCCCATATTATATCGGCCTGATGGAAGGTATGATTCAGGTGCGGCACGGGTTGCTCAAGAGGGTAGTATGGACCATGCAATGGTGGCGACCAATCATCATATTCTTGCCAGGTATACGCATATGCTAGCCCAATGGTTGACATTTCAATTGTACTTGTTTGACGATACCCTGAAAATTCTTGCCAAGCCCCTTACCAGGTTCATACCGTGCCCATGCCAATATGCTCTCTATTTTTCTACTCCACCATTTATCCTTCTCAATCGCGTTAACACGCTCGATGCGATGGTAAGTTTCTACACCTAACTTCCTTCTGTTCTCCACCACCGGAACAGTTTTACTTGTGTAAATGGGGTTGCTTCCATCTCCATGGATGATCACTTCTTGATGGTTCCATTCGAATTTCACAGCCTGGTGCAAAGTGGATGCAACAGATCCAGTGGCATGTATCCAAGGTTGTCCCAACACCAGATTGTACGAGGCGGATATGTCTAGCACATGAAACTCAACATCAAACCAAGTAGGACCCATCTTCAAGCATAGAATAGTTTCTCCAATTGTGGCCCTTTGATACCCATCGAACACTTTTACATTCATAGTCCCTGCTCTTATTTCATGCAGACCCTTGCCCAACCTCTTCAGAGTTGTCAGCGGACAAATGTTGAGGCTGGACCCTTCGTCTATCAGAACTCTTGCAATGAACTTATCTTCACACTGCACTGTGATGTGCAGTGCCCTATTATGACTTAATCCTTCAGGTGGAAACTCGTCTTCATGGAAGGTGATCTTATGGCTCTCTAGCACGTGTCCCACCATGTTGGCCATTTCTCCGCTGGTAATGTTGTTGGGCACATATGCTTCATTCAGTACCTTCATCAGAGCATTCCTGTGTGCTTCGGAATTTTGCAGCAATGACAAGATGGATATTTGGGCGGGGGTCTTAGATGACCAACAACAGAGTACTCCCTTGCTTGTACTTTCCTCCAGAGGTCATCCGGACCAATTTCACTGGCGGGTTGTTTGTTGGAAGCTTGCTTACTTGCCTCTCCCAAATGCTCAGGTGTGTAAATTATTCTAGTTCTAGTCATTCCTTGTGTAGCGCCAAACTCTTCCATATTTGCTTTCCCTTTTCTCCTAGCTTCGGCGACATAATCCCAAGGTACAACGTTGGAACTGAAGGGTGGTGTGGATGCCACCATCACAGTGAAAGGTGTGGCCACTTCTACTTCAAAGGGAGTGGGTATGGATGCAGATGGTGTCACTTCTACTTTAAAGGGAGCCGATGCGGCTACCTCAACTTTTACTGGAGGTTGTACATGTACCATAATGGGATTGAGCGTGACTGCAAGCTTCTTAGGGTCATCACCTTCCCGAATAAGCCTGATTGATCCCTTGGGATCCCATTCTTCATCAGTTTCTATTACATTGACTCCTTCACCCCTATGATCTAGGAGGGGGTTGTTGCGGATATTGGGTGTGGTTTCCTTTGCCTGTATGACCTTGGTATCAATAATTGTTTGGATCTTGTCTTTCAGGGTGCGACATTCATCAATAATATGTCCTTTCATGCTGGAATGGTACGCACGTGTCTTGTTTGGGTTGACCCATTGAGATAAGTTTTACATAGCCATGGCAGGAATAGGGGTGACATATCCAACAGCTTTTAATCTTTCATACAACTAGTCGACGGGTTCAGCAATAAGGGTGTATTGTCTGGGTGGTTTGCGATCAAAATTGGGCCTGGGTTTTTGATAGTTTGGATGAGCTGGAGGTGAATGATAATAGGTTGGTTGGGTTATAGGTATGGTAGGCGGTAGCAGATTGTGGATATCTTGGAGGTGAAGGTTGGTATGTGGGTTGAGGTGTTTGGTATACAAATGGAGATTTTGGACCTTGGGCAACCATTACTGTCCTCACTTCTTTCTTATTTGATATGCCACCTGATTGTAGTGCTTTGTTTGTGGCCTGCAGTGGCTCAAAATTTGTCACCATTCCTCTTTTGATACCTTCCTCAATCATTTCTCCGCTCTTGATGATATCGGAGAACTTGTGATTCTCGATTACCATTAACCTTTCGTAATATTGTGGATCCTGAGCCATGCCAAAGAACTTGTTCATCTGCTCTTTATCTAATGTCGGCCTGACCATCACTGCTTCTGACCTCCATCGAGTAGCATACTCGTGGAAAGTCTTAGTTGGCTTTTTCTTGATATTCTGGATATAGAATACATCCGGTGCATTCTCCTTGTTGAATCTGAACCTATCCATGAAGTACGACGCCATGCTTACCCAATTAGCCCATTTCTTGGGATTTCAACTTATGTACCAAGATAAAGCTTCTCCGGTAAGGCTTCTCATGAACAGCTTCGTGCGAATCCTTTCGTCCTTTCCAACCCCTACGAGCTTGTCACAGTAGGTTCTCAAATGAACCTTTGGGTCACCCATTCCATCAAACATTTCGAACTTAGGAGGTTTGTAACCCTCTGGTAGTTACACATCTTGTTGTATGCACAAATCTTCATAATTCAAACCTTTGATTCCTTTGCCTCCTTCAGCACCTTGAACTCAGCTTGTGAGTTTCTTGAGCTACTCTGCCATGTTCTTAATGAGCAGGTCATTCTCGGCAGATTCTGGTGTATATGAGATTAGTTGAGTTGAGTGGGGTAAGGTTTCCACGTATATGGGGTTGTTTTGGTGAATGACAGGAGTTTGGGCAACCTGACTCATTTGGTGCCAGAGTACTCCGACCATCAGAAGTTTCCACATTTTTAGCATGTGTCAGTGTTGTTTTTTCTGACGCCACTCATATCATCCATCTTAGCTTTCCCTTTGCCTTTCGGTACACTTGGAGGAGGAGGAGGTGGAGGGCCTCTGGATCTGGTATGGTAAGATGATGAAGTGAGTATGCACGAACCAACTTTGGGGAGTGGGAATAATAAAAAAGAAAGAAAAATAAAAAGTAACCAAGTTAGTGAGAATTCCGAAAAAATGTTTGTTGTATTTAAACACATATTGCGGGAATGTAAATTCACACCCTAATTTGGGAGCCTCGTTGTGCCGAGGTAGGCATAGCGACAAGTAGATTTGGAGAATTTTGATGCGGGTAACTGCCTCATTTCATTAATGTAATAAATAAGATGAATCTAAAACGACACTAAATAAGGTAAGTCACTAATGGCACTTGGCCTTATTACATTCGAAAAGCAAGAACAAATAAACCTAATCTACTTGGTCCTAGAAGGACCTTCTCCAAGCCTGATTCTCTTGGCTCCATCGATCAAGTTCCCCAGATCGCGCATGTCCAGGAGCAGTTATGCCCTTGATAGATGTCCTCCTTTTCTACCCTCATCATTCTGGAAATCTGCGACTCTTTTCCTCATCTTCCCTTCTAACTCCATCAGACCCTGCTCCAGATATTCTAGCCTTTCATTCGATCTGGTAGCCATTTCCCTCCATTCATTGATTAATTCCATATCAGTCTTGTGTTGTTCTAGGTGCTCGACCTCGGACTCCTGAATTATTTTGCGCAATCTGTTATATTTCACCTATGCTTCAGCAATTTCATCTATGACTCTGTTTCCTCGACCGACCCCTGGCTCGACTATTCCCGCTATGCTATCTTCCAACCATGATGGGTAAAAGTGCACATGCCCTGCGTGATATCGGTCTGGCTCGATGGTGTCCCTTTCCACAATAATCTTCAGGTGCCACATATGTTGAGCTTCACATTTGTATGGGATGTCATCATCTTGAAAATCTGCCCTGTAGTGACTCATTTTGGAGACTCACGGTATGATTTGCTTTCTACCAGCTTATCTCATGACCTTGATAGGAACATAGTGGTGTATGCCCCTTAACCTGATCAACACCAAGTGTGGAGCATCCCTAGTCCTGATGATGAACTCACTCATGGGGAACCATTCGAACATCCATTGAACCTGGTCTTTAGTAAAATTGTTGAAAAACTGCACCCGTTCAGTAGCATTCTCTGGTTGAGAAAACCTGTATGGGATAAAGGTCATCCTCTTGAGGTGATGAAAAGCTATGTGATCGTTCCACGGCCTTCGAAGTAGCAGTTTACAACCCTTCGAAGTAGCAACTCTGTAGTAGCAGTTTACAATCCTCGAAGTGTTTGAACCCCTTCTGCAGCGATCCAAGGCCCGATATATGTCTGCTATAATCATAGGGACAATAGTATATGTTTGTCCCTCGATTCCCTCCATTAAAGCTTTGGTTACCATGGTCAGTATGGTGTGAATTCTGTCTATTTTGCTTGGAAATACTATCATACCCAAGAAGCATACGATGAACATGAAAACCCTGCGATGAATCCAACCCAAGGAAGTGATGGAGAAATCTTCATGAAAGATACGATAAGATTTACTATGACCGTATCGTTCATAAAGGAAGTCGAAATATGTATGACTTCTTCAAATACACCAAGTCATCATTCATACTTAGACCCATCATTTTCAAAAACCCTTTGGGAGTGCGATTTTCAGGCACCAATAAACCGGGACTATCCCGAGGTAGTCCAACGAATCCCCCTATTTCCTCCAAAAGATGGGTCATTTCTATGTTTCCAAAATGGAACACGGCCCTTTCTTCGTCCCAGAACATATTTGGGATGACCCAAAAAAGGGTCATCTTGTGTGCATCTAATTTTGACTATGTTTCGAGGCCCCGAAAGCCTTCATTAATCTCACCTCGATGTGCGTGCGCAGCCCGGGCGCATAGCCGGGAAGCCTTTATGTGAAAACTTGATTGAGAGTTAAATTTTTGATAAAATAATTGAATAAAGTTGACTTTGGTCAACTACTTTGGTAAACGAACCCGGATCCATGATTCGACGGTCCCAGAAGGTCCGTAGGAAAATATGGGACTTGGGCGTGTTCCCGGAATCGAATTCCGAGGACCCAAGTCCGAGAAATGAATTTTCAAAGAAAATTGTTTTATAAAAATATTAAAGGCTATTGAAAATGAACCTTGATGTGAAACATGTGCTGCCGGGCCCGTATTATGATTCCGGCGCTCGGAGCAGGTTCAATATGTGTTATTTAAGTTATCTATGAAATTTGGTAAGAAACGGACTTGATTTGATTGGTTTCGGATCAAAATGAGGAACATTTGAGTTAATGAAGTTTTGAGGTTTTTAAAGAATTTGAAATTTGGCTTGAAAGGTGATTTTATGTTCCCGAGGTCCAAATGAAATTACGAGATAGGGAATGGTTCCGTCATGTCATTTATAACTTGTCTGCAAAATTTGAAGTCATTCCGAGTAGTTTAAGCCGGTTCGGTGCATTGAAGTGAATTCTAGAAATTCAAGTTCTTAAGTTTTGATTCAATTTGGTTTTGGGGTTGCAATCTGAGTTTCGTAGTTGTTATTCAGGTTCCCGAAATTCGAGCGAGTCCGTATCATGAATACAGACTTGCCGGTGCTTTTGGACGGGGTCCCGAGAGGCCCGGGTGTGTTTTAGACCCCTGGGAGCTAAGTTGGAAAAACCAGAATTTTTGCTATCAGGTTTCCTTCTCTACGGTCGCAGAAGGTGGGTTGCGATCGCGGAGAAGGATTTTGCTGGGCTGTTGATTGTTCTCTAAGATCGCAGCTTCCCCTTCGCGATCGCAGAGGTCTGGGTTCTACACCTTCGCGATCGCAGCCTTTTATCGCGATCGCATAGAGTCGCGTCTGGGCCGGGTGAGTTTGTTCTTCGCGATCGCATGCCCCTTGTCGCGATCGCAGTTAAGAAATCCCTGGGCAGTTTTATAGAATACGGGACTTAGCATTTCTCCTCCATTTTCATCGTCCTCCTCAAGTTTTTAGAGAGCTCATCAAGGGACCTTCCACCACTGTTATTAAGGTAAGTAAATTCCATAGTTTTACTAGTTTCAAACATTAATTCTTAGTTAAATTCACTATTAAATTATCCAAAAAAAACCATAGAATTAGGTAGTAATTTTAGGGTTCTTGAGGATTTCGTGATTTTCCATTTTAGGCCATGAATTCAAGTATAAATCACACCTTTGTGATCCTTAGGCTATGGGTGAGTGATCCCTTCGAGAATTTTCGGAATTTGATCATGAGAGGCCGGGGTTGGAAATTGGGAATTCTTCAAGAATGGCGATTTTATTGAATAGCTAGGATAATTTATCAAATTGTGCATGCATTGATGTTATTGTATACCTTTTGACTAGTTGCGAGTCCTCGGGTATAGAGTTCGGAGTTTTGGGCGCAAATTGTGGTTCGAGGGGTAGATTCAACACGAGGTGAGTCTCCTTTCTAACCTTGTAAGAGGGAATTGTCCCCGTAGGTGATGTATATGCTATGGGTAAATTGTTTGGCGGCTACGTACGCGCCAAGGGACGAGAGTCTGTACGTAGCGGCTATTATTGTTATGTCCGGGTAGTTAGGCCCACATCATGCCTTGTATGCTTTTCTCTTAATGCCTTATATGGCATTTTTTGTAATGCCTGATATGTTTTCCTTGAAATGCTTCATATGATTTATTGTAACGCCATATGTACTATGAATTATGTTTTGCATCATGTTATTCTTCTGAGGCTTATTTGAAAGAATTGTGAAATATTTGGGAGCGGGTCGTACGCCACGGCGGAATTTAAAAGAATTGTGAAATATATGGGAGCGGGCCGTACGCCAGAGCGGAATTGAAAAGAACTGTGAAATATATGGGAGCGGTTCGTACGCCACGGCAGAATTGAAAAGAATTGTGAAATATATGGGAGCAGCCGTACTCCACGGCGGAATTGAAAAGAACTGTGAAATATATGGGAGTGGGCCGTACGCCACGATGGAATTGAAAATAATTGTGAAATATATGGGAGCGGGCCGTACGCCATAGCGGAATTGAGAAATTATGAAATATATGGGATCGGGCCGCACGCCACGGAAGTGTTGAAAAGAAATTGAAATGAATATGGGATCGGGCCATACGCCACGGCGAGTGTAGAAGGTACCTTATGGGAGCGGGCCGTACGCCACGGCGGATCTAAAAATTTGTGACTTTTGTATCGTTCGGTGGTCTTACCCTTGAAAGTGCTTTATTGTTTAGTTCAGCGATTGTTGGATTTCTGTTTTTGATATATATACTGGTTACTTATTTTCCCTGACATGCTTACTGTATTTCATTATATTCTATCATATGTTAGTACTGTTGGACCTTAGTGAGTATCGAGTCGACCTCTCGTCACTACTTCTTCGAGTTTAGGCGGGATACTCACTGGGTACATATTTATTTAATATGTACTCATGCTGCACTTTCTTTTCCTTTCTGTACTTGACTGTACAGGTCCGGAGGCTGGCGCATCTTATTATCAGGCCGGTGCTATATATTGATAGTGTGGTCATACTTCACGGTGAGCTGCTTTCCCGGCGACTTCCTAGCAGCACCCTGGAGTTCTTTTGTTATATTCTCTGTCCATTTCATTCATACAGAGACTCTGTATATATTGTAGTCATTGTATATTCAGTAGTTGCCCATGGCACTCGTGACACTAGTTCCTGGCACACACGCGTAGTGTATATGTATATATTTTGGGTTCGGGTTGTACATGCATGTGTATGTTTTATTTCAGCTTTGTATCTACTATGATTTTACCTTCACTCAAGGGTAGTATCATGTTAGTTGTTATAAACTGGAAATCCTTGACTTGTTAATTAGATGGGAAGGGTATCACTTAGTGTAAATTGTGTTGGCTTGCCTAACCCCGTCGTTGGGCGCCATCGCGACCTGAATCGAGATTTGGGTCGTGACAACGTGGTATTAGAGCACTAGGTTCACGTAAGTCTCACGAGTCACGGGCATGCCCAGTAGAGTCTTGCGGATCGATACGGAGACATATGTACTTATCTTCAGGAGGCTATGGGGTGTTAGGAAACTTCCCTTTATTCATATCATGTCGTGCAATCTATGATGTACTCAAACTTATTCTTCTATTCTCTCACAGATGGTGAGGACGCGTGCATCCAGTCTTCCTTGTCCGGGAGAGACCGCTGCCCCGGCTGCCCATGGTCGGGGTAGAGGAAGGGGTAGAGCACCTGCTCGAGGCAGGGGACGAGGGCATCCCAGAGCTACACCAGTGGCACCACCAGAGGACCCTATTATGGAGGAGCAGGATGAGGTGCCTCCAGTAGCACCTGCTCCAGTGGATTTCATGACAGGGCTAGGCTTCCAAGAGGTCATGGGCCGTATGATGAGATTCATGGACACTATGTCTCAGGCTGGTTTATTTCCAACCGACCCTGCTACTTCTCAGGCGGGAGGGGGAGTCCAGACTCCTACTGCTCAGGCCACAGGTCAGGCAGCAGCAGCACGTCATACCCCGGGCACACCGCCCGTGGGAGGGGTTCAACCCGTATTAGCAGCCCCAGAGCCCAGGCCAGTTGCAGAGGGTGACCAACAGAAGATTTTGGATAGATGGACCCGACTTCGCCCTCCAGTCTTCGGGGTGAGCGGGGAGAGGATGCTCAGGATTTTATTGATAGGTGCAGGGACAGACTGCACAATATGAGGATTTTGGAATCCCATGGAGTGGATTTCACCACATTTCAGTTAGAGGGAAGAGCTCGCAGGTGGTGGCAGTCATATATTCTCAGCAGGCCAGCAGATTCTACTCTTGTCACATGGGATCAGTTCGCTCAGTTATTTCTAGACAGATACATTCCACCTTCTGAGAGGGTGGAGCTACGGGGTCAGTTTTAGCGACTAAAGCAGGGCTAGATGTTAGTGACTGATTATGAGGCTAGATTCTCCGAGTTGTCTCGCCATGCCCTTATGATATTGCCTACTGATGCCGAGAGGGTGCGGCTTTTTGTGGCAGGCTTGCATCCAGGTATTAGGGCCTCTATGGCCAGAGAGGTAGAGATGGGTACCCCATACCAGCTTGTAGTCGAGATAGCTCGACGGATTGAGGGTTACCGTATGAGGAGCAGGGAGCAGGGTCAGCCACGTCAGCAGGACAAGAGGGCCAGGTTCACAGGTGACTTCAGGGGTGCTCCAGCTAGGGGAAGAGATCAGTTCGGAGGCGGCCAGTTCAGTAGGCCCTCATATTCAACCCTCCACTACCTCCCAGGAGTATTTCAGCGAGGCCTCAGTTCGGCTCTATGCCAGAGCGTTCCTATCGTCCCCTAGCCACCCAGGGTGCACCCAACAGTTATTCCAGTCATCAGAGATCCTCTAGTTCCTATTTCAGTGCCTTACCAGAGGGTTCACACCGCCCTCCAGCTATTCAGGGTTCTTCCTCTTTCGGGCAGCAGGCTGTAGCACCAGGAGAATGTTTCGAGTGTGGGGAGCCGGGTCATACGTGGAGGTTTTTTCCCAAGTATCGGGGCAAGGCAGTGCAGCAGAGTTATCAGCCTAGGAGTTCAGCACCAGCAGTCCGGCTGCCTCGAGGTGGAGGACAGGTCGACAAGGGTCGTCCTAGAGGGGGAGGCAAGTCAGGAGGAGGTCTGTTAGTTCCTGTTCACTCTGGGGGAGTTCAGTATTCAGGAGCCTCAGCCAGATTGTATGCCATTCCGGCCAGATCAGATGCAGTGGCCTCAGACACCGTAATCACATGTATTATCTCAGTATGTGGTAGGGAGGCTTTGGTACTATTTGATCTAGGATCCACGTATTCATATGTATCCGTACTATTTGCTCATTTTCTAGATATCCCTCGTGAGTCCTTGTGTTCTCCTTTATATGTGTCCACTCCTGTGGGTGATTATGTGGTGGTAGACCGAGTCACTTTCTGCGGTTTCAATACCAGAGCAGATCTTTTATTGTTGGACATGATTGATTTTGAGGTTATCCTAGGCATGGATTGGCTATTTCCTTATCAAGCTGTGTTAGATTGCCATGCCAAGATAATCACCTTAGCCATGCCTGAGTCGCCTGGACTAGAATGGAGAGGTTCTTCAGTTAGTGCCTTCAGCCGGGTTATTTCCTTTATAAAGGCTCGGCACGTGGTCGAGAAGGGTTGTTTGGCCTACCTTGCTTATGTGCGGGACACCACCGCCGAGTCCTCTACCATTGATTCAGTGCCGGTTGTTCGAGAGTTTCCGGATGTGTTTCCTTCGGATCTTCCAGGCATGCCTCCAGATCGAGATATTGACTTTTGTATTGATTTGGCTCCAGATACTCAGCCTATTTCCATTCCCCCTTATCGTATGGATCCTAAGGAGCTGAAAGAGTTGAAGGAGCAGCTTGAGGAGTTGTTGGCCAAGGGGTTCATCAGGCCGAGTGTGTC
>ML272365.1:8719-61066 GCA_005239495.1 Nicotiana undulata | reverse complement strand
CTCCAGGGCCGGTTATGTGTTCCTAATATTGATGGCTTGAGGAAGAGAATTTTGGAAGAGGCCCATAGTTCTCGATATTATGTTCATCCGGGTGCGACAAAGATGTACCGTGATTTGAAGCAGCACTAGTGGTGGAGGCGGATGAAGAAGGATATAGTGCAGTTTGTGGCTAGGTGTCTGAATTATCAGCAGGTCAAGTACGAGCACCATAGGCCAGGAGGCTTGTTTCAGCAGATGCCCATTCCGGAGTGGAAATGGGAGCGCATCACCATGGACTTTGTGGTTGGGTTGCCTCGGACTTTGCGGAAGGTTGACGCGGTTTGGGTCATTGTGGATAGGTTGACCAAATCGGCGCATTTCATTCCTGTGGCTACTACTTATACTACGGAGAGGCTGGCCCAGATTTATGTTCGGGAGATAGTCCGGTTGCACGGTGTGTCGGTGTCCATTATATCAAATTGAGGTCCTCAGTTCACCTTGCATTTCTAGAGAGCATTGAACAGTGAGATGGGCACTCAGATAGATCTCAACTCAGCATTTCACCCTCAGACTGATGGTCAGTCGGAGCGTACAATTCAGATTTTGGAGGATATGATCAGGGCTTGTGCGATTGATTTTGGCGGTCAATGGGACCAGTTCTTACCTTTGGCAGAGTTGGCATACAATAACAGTTATCAGTCCAGCATCGAGATGGCTCCATTCGAGGCTTTATATGGTCGGCGATGTCGTTCTCCGATTGGGTGGTTTGAGCATGGCAAGGCCCTGCTATATGGTACGGATCTGGTGAGATATGACTGGAAAAGGTGAAGATTATTCAGGAAAGGCTTCGTACAACTCAATCCAGACAGAAGAGTTACGCAGATCAGCGGGCGCGTGATGTAGCATTTATGGAGGGAAATAAGGTTATGTTGAAGATTTCGCCGATGAAGGGCGTTATGAGATTCGGGAAGAGGGGCAAGCTGAGCCCCAAGTTTATAGGCTCTTTCTAGGTGTTGAGGCGAGTCGGGGAGGTTGCTTATGAGATTGCTTTACCTCCCGCCTTATCGAGAGTTCATCCGGTATTTCATGTATACATGCTCCGGAGATATCATGCCGATTTCTCTCACGTGATTGATTTCAGCACTATTCAGTTAGATGAGAATTTAGGCTTCGAGGAGGAGCCAGTTGCTATTATTGATAGGCAGGACCGCTAGTTGAGGTCTAAAAGAATTTCTGCTCTAGTGGAGAGGCCAACCAGTCAGTGAGGCGACTTGGAAGTCCGAGGAGAACATCTGGAGCAGGTATCCATAGCTATTCGGCACATCAGTTACGACTCTATGTCCGTTTGAGGACGAACGTTTGTTTTAGAGGGGGAGATTGTGATTACCCAAAAAGGGGTCATCTTGTGTGCATCTAATTTTGATTGTGCTTCGAGTCCCCGAAAGCCTCCATTAATCTCACCTAGATGTGTGTGCGCAGCCCGGGCGCGTAGCCGGGAAGCCTTTATGTGAAAACTTGATTGAGAGTTAAAGTTTTGATAAAATAATTGACTAAAGTTGACTTTGGTCAACAATTTTGGTAAACGGACCCGGATCTATGATTCGACGGTCCTGGAAAGTCCGTAGGAAAATATGGGACTTGGGTGTGTGCCCGGAATTAAATTCCGAGGACCCAAGTCCGAGAAATTAATTTTCAAAGAAAATTGTTTTATAAAAATGTTAAAGGCTTATGAAAATGAACCTTAATGTGAAACCTGTGTTGTCGGGCCCGTATTATGATTCGGTGCTCGGAACAGGTTCAATATGTGTTATTTAAGTTATCTGTGAAATTTGGTAAGAAACGGACTTGATTTGATTGGTTTCGGATCAAAATGAGGAAAATTTGAGTTAATGAAGTTTTTGAGGTTTTTAAAGAATTTGAAATTTGGCTTGAAAGGTGATTTTATGTTCCCGAGGTCCGAATGAAATTCCGAGACAGGGAATGGTTCCGTCATGTCATTTATAACTTGTCTGCAAAATTTAAAGTCATTCTGAGTAGTTTAAGCCGGTTCGGCGAATTTCAAGTTCTTAAGTTTTGATTCAATTTGGTTTTGGGGTTGAATTCTGAGTTTCATTGTTGTTATTCAGGTTCCGGAAGTTCGAGCGAGTTCGTATCATGAATACAGACTTGCCGGTGCTTTTGGACAGGGTCCCGAGGGGCTCGGGTGTGTTTTAGACCCCCGGGAGCTATGTTGGAAACACCAGAATTTCTGCTATCTGGTTTCCTTCTCTGCGGTCGCAAAAGGTGGGTTGTGATCGCGGAGAAGGATTTTGCTGGGCTGTTGATTGCTCTCTGCGATCGCAGCTTCTCCTTCGCGATCGCAGAGGTCTCGGTTCCACACCTTCGCGATCGCAGCCTTTTATCGCGATCGCATAGAGTCGCGTCTGGGCCGGGTGAGTTTGTTCTTCGTGATCGCGGGACCTCTGTCGCGATCGCAGAGGTCTGGTCAATTGGCCTTCGCGATCGCAGGACCTCTGCCGCGATCGCAGAGGTTAGGCATGTTGGCCTTCGCGATTGCATGCCCCTTGTCGCGATCGCAGTTAAGAAATCCCTGGGCAGTTTTATAAAATACGGGACTTAGCATTTTTCCTCCATTTTCATCTTCCTCCTCAAGTTTTTAGAGAGCTCTTCAAGGGACCTTCCACCACTGTTATTGAGGTAAGTAAATTCCATAGTTTTACTAGTTTCAAACATTAATTCTTAGTTAAATTCACTATTAAATTATCAAAAACCATAGAATTAGGTAGTAATTTTAGGGTTCTTGAGGATTTCGTGATTTTCCATTTTAGGCCATGAATTCAAGTAGAAATCACACCTTAGTGATCCTTAGGCTATGGGTGAGTGATCCCTTCGAGAATTTTCGGAATTTGATCATGAGAGGCCGGGGTTGAAAATTGGGAATTCTTCAAGAATGGCGATTTAATTGAATAGCTAGGATAATTTATCACATTGTGCATGCATTGATGTTATTGTATAACTTTTGACTAGTTGTGAGTCCTCGGGTATTGAGTACGGAGTTTCGGGCGCAAATTGTGGTCCGAGGGGTAGATTCGACACGAGGTGAGTCTCCTTTCTAACCTTGTAAGAGGGTGTCCCCATAGGTGATGTATATTCTATGTGTAAATTTTTTGGGGGCTACGTACGCGCCAAGTGACGAGAGTCCGTACATAGCGGCTATTATTGTTATGTCCGGGTAGTTAGGCCCACATCATGCCTTGTATGCTTTTCTCGTAATGCCTTATATGCCTTTTCTTCTAATGCCTGATATCTTTTCCTTGAAATGCTTCATATGATTTATTGTAACGCCTTATGTACTATGAAATTATGTTTTGCATCATGTTATTCTTCTAAGGCTTATTTGAAAGAATTGTGAAATATATGGGAGCGGGCCGTATGCCACGGCGGAATTGAAAAGAATTGTGAAATATATGGGAGCGGGTCGTACGCCACGGCGGAATTGAAAAGAACTGTGAAATATATGGGAGCAGGCCGTACGCCACGGCGGAATTGAAAAGAACTGTGAAATATATGGGAGCGGGCCGTACGCCACGGCAGAATTGAAAAGAATTGTGAAATATATGGGAGCGGGCCGTATGCCACTGCGGGATTGAAAAGAATTGTGAAATATATGTGAGCAGGCCGTACGCCACGGCGAAATTGAGAAATTATGAAATATATGGGATCAGGCCGCACGCCACGACAGTGTTGAAAAGAAATTGAAATGAATATGGGATCGGGCCGTACGCCACAGCGAGTGTAGAAGGTACCTTATGGGAGCGGGCCGTACGCCACGGCGGATCTAAAATTTTTTGACTTTTGTATCGTTCGGTGGTCTTACCCTTGAAAGTGCTTTATTGTTTAGTTCAGCGATTGTTGGATTTCTGTTTTTGATATATATACTGGTTACTTATTTTCCCTGACATGCTTACTGTATTTCATTATATTCTATCATATGTTAGTACTGTTGGACCTTAGTGAGTATCGAGTCGACCTCTCGTCACTACTTCTTCGAGTTTAGGCGGGATACTCACTGGGTACATATTTATTTAATATGTACTCATGCTGCACTTTATTTTCCTTTCTGTACTTGACTGTACAGGTCCGGAGGCTGGCGCATCTTATTATCAGGCCGGTGCTATATATTGATAGCGTGGTCATACTTCACGGTGAGCTGCTTTCCCGGCGACTTCCTAGCAGCACCCTGGAGTTCTTTTGTTATATTCTCTGTCCATTTCATTCATACGGAGACTCTGTATATATTGTAGTCATTGTATATTCAGTAGTTGCCCATGGCACTCGTGATACTAGTTCCTGGAACACACGCGTAGTGTATATGTATATATTTTGGGTTCGGGTTGTACAGACATGTGTATGTTTTATTTCAGCTTTGTATCTACTATAACTTTACCTTCACTAAAGGCTAGTATCATGTTAGTTGTTATAAACTGGAAATCCTTGACTTGTTAATTAGATGGGAAGGGTATCACTTAGTGTAAATTGTGTTGGCTTGCCTAACCCCGTCGTTGGGCGACATCGCGACCTGAATCGAGATTTGGGTCGTGACAATGGTGGCAGCTTCTATCAACATGTTGTTTGGTTGGATATCTAATAAGGAAGGTAAGTTTCCCGATACCTTTTTCACATGCTTTTTGTCGCTGGATGGGAGGTCTTCCCACCAATCTAAGCAACAATGGTGGTATGTTACAAACCATGCCGAACCTAGGGACTTCGTGCCTCATTTTCTGCAAAACAAATAAGGTTAGACCCTTTTCCCCTCAAGATTCGACTATTTATACGTTAACGATTAGCATATTGGCACTTATTTCTCCAAATGAATGCACAGATTGTGGTTGAGTCCGTTGGGATTATGGAGACCCCGGTGGACTTTGGACAAGGCTTTCCTTAAAGGGTTATTATGTGGATAACATATTAACCAGGCTAGGTTTGACCATGATGCATGTACAGTTATAATCAGAGTAAGGTTTCTATAGAGGTCTAGATTGGTACCCTCAAGTGGATAACTTGAGGGGAAAAGGCACGGAACTGTCGACTGCACTGCTGATCGACTAGTTTTACCGCAAATAAGCCTTTCTGAATTCAAAAGGATGAAATATAGGAAGAGCGCAAACACTCATCAAGTGTTTCTATGGTATTAATTACGTAAGAGTGGAATATGATGTTGAGCGTGATTTAGGCAACGGAAAATAATACGTTGTCAAGTATTTGCACGATGAAAAAAATGATAAATGTGTATTTAATAATTGTAAAGGCCTTTAAGAAGGAAAAACAAAGAGACAAGTCAGTTTCCATAGTAAAGAGTAATAAAACATGAAAGAGAAATCATAAATGAATAAAGACAGGCAAATAAATTCACATAAAGTGGGAAAGGGAAGAGGTATGCAAGTATTAGAGGAATAATAAAGGATTGCTTAAGCACTAATTCACAAAATCAGGTTCGTTATGGTAAAAGCCTAGAAAAATTCCCAGCAGAGTCGCCATGCTGTCGCGCCCCCTTTTCCTCGCGAAATCGGGTTTCGGCATTTTTTGGGACAACTCCATTTTTTGGGATGGATAAGGAATTGGAAGAGTTACCACCAAACGGATTAAGGTGCATTAGAGCACTTAGAGCAATTAACTCATAAAACCAGTTTACGTCACCAGATATCGGGTAAGGGCTCAAATTACCTTGAGGGGAAGGTGTTAGGCACCCCTCGAGGTCCACAACGGTGGGTCCCGGCCGAACTTAAATTAAGAGAATTAGTCTAAAAGGGAAAGAAAATAATTTGGACAAGTAAATACTCAATTTATTTCAAAAAGGAATAGGAGAGGGGGGCCTAAGCTTTTTAGCCTATAGGATCATTCTGAGAAATACTTTGAAACTCCCTCAAGTCGGGGTGTTACTCATAGCATTAGCGCACAGACTATTATCTCCTTACTAACAAATTACTATCTTTAAGTTGTTACTTAAGCGTTCTAGTAGTTTATATCTCGTCCCTTATGCGTTCACTACCCGTCCCTTACCTATGCCCTGGAGGTATTAGGACCTCTATTGGGATAGTTCTAGACCAACCTATATTACTTAAAAATGTGAAATCTAGGCGACAAACAAAAACAATAGGACTTTTAGATATATAACAAGTATGGGCTCACATTGACCTCCACACATAGACAACAAAAGCACGCAATTGAATTAGCAAACATTATTACCTTTGGAATCCTATAGGCAGGATATCTAGGTGAGAAAACAGAGTGCATAGAAAGTTTTACTAAGGCGAGCATTAAGACCTATTTGTTTGCCTACTGATTTTATTCAGTATGAATCTGGGCACTTCAGGCAGTAATATGTCACTATTATAACCTCATAATCATTATTAAGTCCTACAGATATATTGCCTAAGTGATTTACAATAACGATTGAATTCAGAATCGATTGACAGGATCCTATAGGCATGACTTCTACAAGCTTATTAATTACAGATCTGTAGACATGGTTTCTAGGTGTAGCACTGATTTTAATCCATAGATATAGATTTTATTTCCCTTTTCAATCCTATAGGAATGCGTTCTAATTGCTGAATTGATTTAAAACTTGTAAGCATGATTTCTAAGTTGAAATCGATTTTAGTCCTATAGACATGATATCTATAGCTGGATTGATTTAAATCCTATAGACATGATTTCTAGGTTTGAATAGATTCAAATCCTATAGACATGATTTCTAGGTGTGCGGCTAATTGTTTATCCTATAGGCATGATATTTATTAATTATGTATGGGCAGAAATTAAACATATTGCCATGAATGACAATTAACTCAAACAACAAGGTCATATATGCATGCTTGCTAATGCACATGTAACGACCCGGTCGATCGTTTTAAGAGTTAGTGCCTCGATCCCCTAATAACTGTTTCTCCCATGTCTTATTATGTTAATGGAACTTGTCGGAGCGTTGAGCGGTGAAATTCGGAGTGATTTTGGTCATATAGTCCTTTAAGGTGAATTTTGACCTTAGAAATTGGGCCGTAGCTAGAGTTCTGTGAGGACGGATTCGAAACGGAATTATGTCAACTCCGTTAGCTTCGTTGAGTGATTTCGGGGTTAGGAGCATGTTCGAAATGTGTTTTCGAGGTCGGGTGTAGATTTAGGCTTGAATTGGCGAAATTTAGAATTTCGGCGATTTCGGCCGATAGGTGAGATTTTGATATCGGACTCGGAATGGAATTCCGAAAATGACAGCAGGTCCGGAATATCATTTATGATGTGTGTGCAAAATTTGAGGTCATTCGGACGCGGATTGATGTATTTCGGCGTCGAATGCGAATTCTTGAAAATTCCTAAGTTCTTTGGCTTGAATCTATGCATAATTGATGATTTTGATGTTATGGGATGTGTTTTTAAGGCCCGACCAAGTTTGAATAAGGTATTCGTATCAGTTGGTAAGTTTGGTTGAGGTCCCGGGGGCCTCGGGGTTGTTTCGGATGCTTAACGGGAGAGTTGGAAACTTAACAAAATTGCTGAACCAGACTTTCTTCTTGTGTTTCGCACCTGTGAGGGTTTTTTCGCAGGTGCGGACACGTAGGTGCGGCTGGCCTTGTCGCAGGTACGGTTGTTGAGTGGGGTGGCCAGAAATCGCAGGTGCGACCTGGGTTCCACAGGCACGTGACCGCAGGTGAGACCAAATGACCGCAGGTGCGGCCCCAGGTGATCTTAAGTGATACCCGCACCTGCGATAGAATTTTCTGCATAAGCGGTTAAAGGGACCGCAGGTGCGAGATCTCTGTGTTGTTTATTCCAAAATTCGAGGGTTTGAAATTCATAAGTCAAAAATCGTTTGAGAGCTCGGGAATTGGCAATTTTCTGTGGGTTTTGAAGAGAAGGATCATAGGTAACGTTTTCTAATCCTAACTCATTGTTAGACCATTAACCCACATCATTTTCCTTAATCTAATTAACAAAAATGGGTGAAAACCCATGGAAACTTGATGAAACTCCCCCAACCAAAAGTTTGAGAATTTAGGGAGTTTTTGACATCGGATTTTGATGATTCTTGTTCGAGTGAGTTCGTGAGTGAATGGGTGTCCAGAAAAAATATAACTTTATCCGATTCCGAGTCGTGGGCCTGAGGGGCGTTTTGGTCAAAATTTCTAATTTCGCGTATTAGCTTCGAATTAATTAGTTATTGTGATTTCTTGAAATGATATTTACCTTATGCAATCAAATTGAATAGATTTGGGCCACCCGGAGTTGGATACTCGTGGCAAGAGCGTGATTATTGGTTGATTAGCACCATCGAGGTAAGTGGCTTGCCTAATTCTTTGTTGGGGAATTTTTCTTAGGCATCTATAACTTATTTTTGATATAAAAACCCTGTGTACGTGAGGTGACGAGTACGTGCACGGGGTATTTTCACTAATTCCATTGTTTCCTTCTATGACATACTTCATCTTCAATTCCTATTATTCCCGTTATTGGTTTAACTGAGTTGTGATTTAAGATTTTATCAAGTCAAACAATTTTACCCTGGTTTTCCACTCGTTACTATTATTAGAAATTGGTTTAAGTACATTACTCTATATTTTCCAATTGTTCTTCCTAAACTTTTGAATTACGATATGTCTGAAATACGTCTCGCATAACATATTTACATTGGGACTGCGGGCTATGACCTGAGACTTTCCCTTGCATTGTATTGCATATTTACATTGGGACTGCGGGCTGAGACTTGAGACTTTCCCTTGCATCGCATCACATATTTACATTAGGACTGCGGGCGGAGACCTGAGACTTTCCCTTGCATTGCATATTTACAATGGGACTGCAAGTTGAGACCTGAGAGTTCCCATGTATTGCATTGCACGACTATCTACTAATTTATATGTTGTGCGGAACTGAGATTTAATACATTCGTTCTTTCCGGTTCACTTTACTTCCCGTTAATTATTATTGCTTTACTTAACTTTTAATTATATCTTTCTTTTTTTTGCTAACTCAGTAGAACCGCAACCTGACCTCGTCACTACTTGACTGGGGTTAGGCTTGGCACTTACTGGGTACCGAATGAGGAGTACTCACGCCTTTCTGCGCATGTTTTTCCCATGTGCAGATCCAGGTACCGGAGCACTGTTCCGGAGTTAGTAGAGTAGCAGATCTTTGGGAGAGTTTGAGGTATTTCTGCAGTGTCCGCAGAGCTTCTGAGTCCCCCTCCTATCTTAGAATAGTTATAGTTCGTATATAAGACTACACTTCCATTTCCAGTTTTGTACATTGAGCCATAGAGTTTAGCTTGTGATGTTTTAGATATTTCGGGTCTGGGGCGAAGTAAGCTGGAAATGGCGAGTGGCAATGAGTATTAGTATTGTTTTATGTTATTTTCCTCTGTTTTGCCTCGTGTACTCTTAATTCACTTGAATGTTTAGGCTTACCTAGTCGTCTAGACTAGGTGCCGTCACGAACCCGTTTGGAGGGAAAATTGGGTCGTGACAATTTGGTATCAGAGCGTCTAGGTTCATAGGAGTCACAACATCACACGCCGGTTTATTAGAGTCTCGCGGATCGGTGCGGAGACGTCCGTATATATCTTCGAGAGGCTATGTAACTATTAAGAACAATCATACTTCTTGGAATCTCTTCTCGTGCTAGTTACTGTTACCAAAATCCTTAAACTCTATTCAATTCTTGCTTATAGATGGTTTGTACTAGTACCGGATGTACTGATGACCAGGCACCCGAGCCCCCAGCCAGAGCAACATGAGGCAGGGGCCGGGGCAGAGGACGAGCACGTGGTGCAACCCGAGAACCGGCCAGAGCGGAGGTAGAGGATCCCCCAACAGCCACAGTTGGAAGGGCGCCAGAGGTTCCTACTATTACTCCATCCCTTTAGGAGACTTTGGCCCAGTTCATGAGTGCTTTCAGTACTCTATCTCAGGCGGGACTACTTCCGATAGCCCCAGCTACATCCTAGGTCGGGGAAGGGACACAGACTCCCGCAGCCCATATTCTAGAGCAGAGGGTTCACATGGGGCAGGTTCTTGAGTATATCCCTATGCCTCTAGCAGCTCCAGTTCAGCATGAGGCTAGAGCAGCTGCATCTGAGTCCGAGCAGCTCCGTCTTGAGAGGTACAAGAAGTACCACCCACCTGAGTTCAGCGAATTAGCTTTAGATGACGCTCTAGGTTTTTTTGAGGAGTGTCATCGTATTCTCCGCACTATGGGTATCGTGGAGACGAGTGGGGTCTCATTCACTGCTTTCCAGCTGAGGGGAGCAGCTTATTAGTGGTGGCGTGCTTTTAAGTTGAGCAGTCCAGACGAGGCAGCTTCACTTACTTGGGCTCAGTTCTCAGAGATGTTCCTACTTGAGTTTGTCCCTCAGAGCCTCAGGGATGCTTGGCGTGCAGAGTTTGAGCAGTTACGCCAGGGTACTATGACTGTGTCAGGGTATGCACTTCGATACAGTGATTTGGCTTGCCATGCCCCAACTTTGGTTTCCACTGTCAGAGAGAGAGTTCGTCGTTTCATTGAGGGGATCCTCCCCAGTATTCGGACCAGCATGGCCAGAGAGATGGAGACAGATATTTCTTACCAGCAGGCCGTGAGTATTGCCCGGAGGATTGAGACTATGCTAGCCCGGGACAGGGAGGAGAGAGAGGCCAAGAGGTCTCGAGAGACTGGTCACTTTTCAGGAGTTCTGCACCTACAACACGTTTTGGTAGGGGTTTTGTGAGTCGCCCCGTTCATTCAGCTCTCCCAGCAGCCAGTGGTATTCCAGCTCCTTCTAGACCTTAGGAGCCTTATTATGCACCACTAGTATCTCAGGTGCCTTCAGCTCGAGGTGCTATTACTGGTCAGTCCAGCAGTCTAGTTCAGAGCCAACAGCAGTTGCCACGCCCTCAGAGGGGTTGTTTTGGGTGTGATGAACCTCGTCATATGATCAGAGATTGCTCTAGAGCTAGGAGGGGTGCACCACCTCAGTCATATCAGGTTCCACGTCTTCCACCAGGTCCCCCAGCTATACTTCTAGCCCCAGCTACTACCCAATCATCTCAGGCAGCTCGAGGTGGAGGTCAGGGAGGCCGAGGTTGTCCTAGAGGGGGAGGTACGGCCAGATAATATGCCGTTCCAGCCCAATCCGAGGCCATTGCTTCATATTTTTAGTTATTACAGGTATCGTCCCCGTCTGTCAAAGGGATGCCTTGGTATTATTTGACCCAGGGTCTACATATTCATACGTGTCTTCTTACTTTGCTTCACATTTGGGGATATCTCGGGATTCCTTGAGTTCCCCCGTATATGTTTCTACTCCAGTGGGAGATTCTCTTGTTGTGGACCGTGTGTATCGGTCGTGCTTGATTTCTATTAGTGGTTTTGAGACCAGGGCTGATTTAATATTGCTTAGCATGGTAGACTTAGATGTCATATTGGGTATGGACTGGTTATCTCCCCGCTACATTATTCTTGATTGTCACGCATTGTCGAGGTTGGAGTGGAGAGGTTCATTAGAGTATACTCCTCTTCGAGTCATTTCTTTTCTTAAGGTTCATCGGATGGTTGCAAAGGGGTGCGACGCATATTTGGCTTATGTGAGGGATGTTAGTACTGAGACCCCTACAGTTGAGTTAGTCCCAGTATTGAGGGACTATCCTGACATTTTTCCAGCTGATCTTCCGGGTATGCTGCCCGACAGAGACATTGATTTTGGCATTGATTTGTTGCCGGGCACTCAGCCCATTTCCATTCCTCCCTATCGCATGGATCCTCCTGAGTTAAAGGATTTGAAGGAGCAGTTGCAGGAATTGCTTGACAAAGGTTTCATCAGGGCCAGTGTATCACCTTGGGGTGCTCCGGTGTTATTTGTGAAGGAAAAGGATGGTTCGATGCGTATGTGCATCGACTACCGGTAGCTGAATAAGGTGACAGTGAAGAACAGGTACCCATTGCCCCACATTGATGATTTATTTGACCAGTTATAGGGTGCTAGGGTGTTCTCCAAGATTGATCTTCGTTCGGGTTATCATCAGTTGAAGATTCGGGAGCTGGACATCCCGAAGACTGCATTCAGAACCAGATATGGCCACTATGAGTTCCTTGTTATGTCATTTGGGCTGACCAATGCCCCATCAGCCTTCATGCACCTGATGCACAACGTATTTTGACAGTATCTTGATACTTTCGTCATCGTATTCATTGACGACATCCTGGTATATTCTCAGTCCCGGGGGGACCATGAGCAGCACTTGAGGATCGTGCTTCAGACCTTGAGAGAGAAGAAGTTGTATGCCAAATTCTCTAAGTGTGAATTTTGGCTTGATTCTGTGGCATTCTTAGGCCATGTGGTATCTTCGGATGGGATCAAGGTAGATCCGAAGAAGGTGGAGGCAGTGCAGAGGTGGCCTATACCATCTTCAGCTACTGAGATTCGCAGTTTCCTTGGTTTGGCCGGGTATTATCGCCGTTTTGTGGAGGGATTTTCATTCATTTCAGCACCCATGACCAGATTGACCCAGAAGGTTGCACCTTTTATATGGACTGAGGAGTGTGAGGAGAGCTTTCAGAAGCTCAAGACAACCCTGACTACAGCTCCAGTGTTGGTATTACCTACAGGTTCAGGGTCCTGTACAGTCTATTGTGATGCTTCGAGGATTGGCCTTGGAGCGGTGTTGATGTAGGACGGTAGGGTGATTGCCTACGCATCCATACAGTTGAAGGTACATGAGAGAAACTACCAAGTGCATGATCTCGAATTGGCAGCGATTGTTCACGCCCTGAAGATATGGAATCATTATTTATATGGTGTTCTTTGTGAGGTATTCACGGATCACCGAAGTTTGCAACACATATTCAGATAGAAGGATCTCAATTTACACCAGCGTAGGTTTTTGGAGTTGCTAAAGGATTATGACATCACTATATTATACCACCCGGGGAAGGCCAATGTGGTGGCCGACGCCTTGAGTCGCCGGGAGGAGAGTTTGGGTAGTTTGGAATATCTTCGTGCAACAGAGAGACCCTTAGCCTTGGATGTTCAGTCCCTAGCCAGTCAGTTCGTGAGGCTGGATCTTTCTAAGCCTCACCGGGTATTTTCTTGCGTTGTTGCTCGATCGTCTCTTTATGACCGTATTCGGGAGCGCCAGTATGATGATCCCAACCTTCGGTCTCTTCAGTATAGAGTCCGGTAGGGTGATGCCAGGGATTTGACCGTAGGTGATGACGGCGTGATAAGGATGCAGTGCCGGATTTGTGTGCCCAACGTAGATGGACTTTGAGAGTTGATTTTTGAGGAGGGCCATAGCTCGCGGTATTCCATCCATCCGGGTACTGCAAAGATGTACCAGGATCTGAGACAGCACTATTGGTGGCGGAGGATGAAGAAGGATATATCAGAGTTTGTAGCCAAGTGTCTAAACTGCCAACAAGTCAAATGTGAGCATCAGAGACCGGGAGGATTACTTCAACAGATTAGGCTTCCAGAGTGGAAGTGGGAGCGAATCACCATGGACTTTGTGGTTGGACTTCCTCGGACTTTGGGGAAGCATGATGCTATTTGGGTGATTGTGGACTGGCTGACCAAATCAGCCCACTTCATTCCAGTGTTGACTACATATTCTTCTAAGAGGTTGGCCCATATCTATATTCGGGAGATAGTCCGGTTGCACGGTGTACCGGTATCTATTATATCAGATCGAGGTCCTCCGTTCACCTCGCACTTCTGGAGAGCCTTGCATAGTGAGTTGGGTACCCAGATTGACCTCAGTACAACATTTCACCCCCAGACGGACGAGCAGTCCGAGCGCACGATTCAGATTCTGGAGGATATGCTCCGTGCTTGTGTGATGGATTTCAGATGGTCTTGGGATAGATACTTGCCTCTTGCAGAGTTTGCTTATAACAACAGTTACCGGTCCAGCATTCAGATGGCACCGTTCGAGGCTTTGTACGGTAGGCGGTGTAGGTCTCCAGTGGGGTGGTTTGAGCCGGGCGAGTCCCGATTATTGGGTACAGATTTGATCCAGGATGCCCTGGACAAGGTGAAGGTGATCCAGGAGAGACTTTGCACAGCCCAGTCCAGACATAATATCTATGCGGACCGGAGAGTTCGTGATTTGGCATTTATGGTAGATGATCGAGTGTTGCTTCGGGTGACGCCTATGCAGGGCGTCATGAGATTTGGGGAGAAGGGTAAGCTGAGTCCGAGGTACATTGGCCTTTATGAGGTGTTGCGGCCGGTTGGGGAGGTTGCTTATGAGTTGGCCTTGGCTACCAACCTAGCTGGTGTTCATCCGGTATTCAACATTTCCATGCTCCGGAAGTATCACGGTGATCCCACTCATGTTTTGGATTTCAGCTCAGTCCAATTGGACAAGGATTTATCATATGTTGAGGAGCCTGTGGCCATTTTGGACAGGAAGGTCAGAAAGCTCAGGTCGAAGAATATTGCCTCAGTCAAAGTTCAAGGGAAGGGTCATCCGGTCAAGGAGGTGACTTGGGAGACCAAGTAGGATATGCGGAGTCAGTACCCTCATCTTTTCACAGCTTCAGGTATGTTTCTATACTCGTTCGAGGATGAACGATTTTCTTAAGAGGGGGAGAATTTAACGACCCTGTTGGTCGTTTTGAGAGTTAGCGTCCTGATCCACTAATAATTGCTTCTCCCATGCCTTATTATGTTAATGGAACTTGTCGGAGCGTTGAGCGGTGATATTCGGAGTCATTTTGGTCATATAGCCCTTTAAGGTGAATTTTGACCTAAGAAATTGGGCCGTAGCTAGAGCTGTGTGAGGACGGATCCGGAACGGAATTTTGTCGACTACGTTAGCTCCGTTGAGTGATTTCAGGGTTTGGAGCATTTTCGGAATGTGTTTTCGAGGCCGGGTGTAAATTTAGGCTTGAATTGGCGAAAGTTAGAATTTTGGCGATTTCGGCCGATAGGTGAGATTTTGATATCGGACTAGGAATGGAATTTTGAAAACGACAGCAGGTCCGGAATGTCATTTATAACTTGTGTGCAAAATTTGAGGTCATTTGGACGAGTTTTGACGTGTTTCGGCGTCGCATGTGAATTCTTGAAAATTCCTAAGTTCTTAGGCTTGAATCTATGCATAATTGATGATTTCGGATGCTTATTGGGAGAGTTGGAAACTTTACAAAATTGCTGAACCAGGATTTCTTCTAGTGTTTCGCATCTGCGAGGGTTTTTCCGCAGGTGCGGACACGCAGGTGCGGCCGGCCTGGTCGCAGGTGCTGTTGTTGAGTGGGGTGGCCAGAGGTCGCAGGTGCGACCTGGGTTCCGCAGGCGCGGGACCGCAGGTGCGACCAAACAACCGTAGGTGCGGCCCCAGGTGATCTTAAGTGATACCCGCACCTGCGATAGAATTTTCCGCAAGTGCGGTTAAAGGGACCGCAGGTGCGAGATCCCTGTGTTGTTTATTCCAAAATCCGAGGGTTTGAAATTCATTAGTCTAAAATCGTTTGAGAGATCGGGAATTGACGATTTTCAGTGGGTTTTGAAGAGAAGGATCACAGGTAATGTTTTCTAATCCTAGTTCATTGTTAGACCATTAACCCACATCGTTTTCCTTAATCTAATTAACAAAATTGGGTGAAAACCCATGGAAACTTGACGAAACTCCCCCAACCAAATATCTGAGAATTTAGGGAGTTTTTGACATCGGATTTCGATGATTCTTGTTCGAGTGAGTTCGTGAATGAATGGGTGTCCGGAAAAAATATAACTTTATCCGATTCCGAGACGTGGGCCCGAGGGGCATTTTGGTCAAAATTCCTAATTTCGCGTATTAGCTTCGAATTAATTAGTTGTTGTGATTTCTTGAAATGATATTTACCTTATGCAATCGAATTGAATAGATTTGGGCCACCCGGAGTTGGATACTCGTGGCAAGAGCGTCATTATTGGCTTATTAGCACCGTCGAGGTAAGTGGCTTGTCAAATTCTGTGTTGGGGAATTTTTCTTAGGCATTTATAACTGATTTTTGATATAAAAACCCCGTGTACGTGAGGTGACGAGTACGTGTACGGGATATTTTCACTAATTCCATTGTTTCCTTCTATGACATACTTCATCTTCAATTCCTATTATTCCCGTTATTGGTTTAACTGAGTAGTGACTTAAGATTTTATCAAGTCAAACAATTTTACCCTGATTTTCCACTCGTTACTATTATTAGAAACTGGTTTAAGTACTTTACTCTATATTTGCCAACTGTTCTTCCTAAACTTTTGAATTACGCTATGTCTGAAATACGTCTCGCATTACATATTTACATTGGGACTGCGGGCTATAACCTGAGACTTTCCCTTGCATTGTATTGCATATTTACATTGGGACTGCGGGCTATGACCTGAGACTTTTCCTTGCATTGTATTGCATATTTACATTGGGACTGCGGGCTGAGACCTGAGACTTTCCCCTGCATCGCTTACATATTTACATTGGGACTGCGGGCCGAGACGTGAGACTTTCCCTTGCATTGCATTGCATATTTACATTGGGACTGCGGGCTGAGACCTGATACTTTCCCCTACATTGCATTGCACGACTATCTACTGACTTATATGTTGTGTGGAACTGAGATTTATTACATTCGTTCTTTCCGGTTCACTTTACTTCCCGTTAATTATTACTGCTTTACTTAACTATTAATTATATCTGTTTATTTTTTATTTTTTTTGCAAACTCAGTAGAGCCGCAACCTGACCTCGTCACTACTTGACTGGGGTTAGGCTTGGCACTTACTGGGTACCGAATGTGGAGTACTCACGCCCTTCTGGGAATGTTTTTCCCATGTTAGATCCAGGTACCGGCGCACTGTTTCGGAGTCAGTAGAGTAGAAGATCTTTGGGAGACTTTGAGGTATTTCTGCAGCGTCCGCAGAGCTTCCGAGTCCCCCTCCTATCTTAGAATAGTTATAGTTCGTATATGAGACTACACTTCCTTTTCCAGTTTTGTACATTGATCCATAGAGTTTAGCTTGTGATGTTGTAGATATTTCGGGTTTGGGGCGAAGTAAGCTGTAAATGCCGAACGACATTGAGTATTAGTATTGTTTTATGTTATTTTCCTTTGTTTTGCCTCGTGTACTCTTAATTCACTTGAATGCTTAGGATTACCTAGTCATCTAGACTAGGTTCCGTCACGAACCCGTTCGGAGGGAAAATTGGGTCGTGACATCACACTTGTTGGAAACATGTATAAGCCCTATGAACATGATTTCTATCATGCGAATGCAGAATTAAAACGACAATCCTATAGGCAAAATTTCTAATTTGCAAATGTAAAACACATAATTAAAACATAAGTCCTATAGGCAGGATTTCTAAGCATAGTATAGGACTCATACAATGAACAGAATTAACAGCATGATTGAATCCTATAGGCAGGGTTTCTACCCAATTTGACAGAAGAAAAAAGAGAAAAATCCCCCAACTTTACTAAATATCCCCAAATCTGTTATTACAGACCAGAAGAGCCGAATGAATTACATAATGGTAATAGTTACACTATAGGGAGCCTTCAGAGGCACAAATAAACCTGGGAACCAGGCCTTCCAACCATAAGCACTTTGAACCGCATCATAGGGATTCATAGCACATTAGAACCAGGTTTCCAGTGTGTCAAAGTTCCCAAGGGCCTCAGGGGACCCAGGGAAATGCTCACACCAGAACCACATTCAGAAAAATAGTTCGTAGGAGATTGGAAAACCATCCCCCAGGGTGTCAGAGTTCGAAGGAGTCTCATGTAGACCCTAGGCAGTGCTCACACTGGGGTGGTTGAGAACCTAGGGGACTAAGGGGGGTTTTAAAATCAGTACATAGCAGGGAGAAGGGGAAGGTTTTAAAATAGTTGGATTCAAGATTCAGAACATAGAGTTGCAGGAAGAATTGCACTAAGAAAACAAACAGAATTCATGCTTAAACACATAGCTCAAATAATTGAAGTCTAGTGAAGTTAAATACTCATTTTAGTACTTAAGAAAATCATGGATTAATCACAGAAATAATTAGGCTGAAACATTTGAGTTGACCAGACATGTTAATAACAGACAGGGCACATGATTTAAGCAACAAATTAGTTGATTACATGTTTGTAATGTACAAAGTTCAGAACAAGTATAGAATTAACAAACAATGCATGAAATAGATTAAACTTTGGGCTAACTTATGAGAGGATTCATGTTATTCAAAATAACTTAGTCCTAAGTTAACAGTGTTACTAAATGAGATCATATAATCATATAAAGGACAGAGTCATGCTAGGAATTGAAACAGACTAGTCAAGCAAAACATAGAGAATGAAATGCAAAGGTTAATGCGTACCAGTTAAGTAAGAAAACAAGCAAGTATGCCACAACAGGGAAATCCCAGAATAACTTAGCCTTCGATTTCAGACGTCCAAATCAAGAGACAGTTAGCACAACAATCAGAATACCAGAGAGATCTTAAGTTTTAGTGAGAATCGGAGAGTTCGAGTCTGTCTAAGGGGAGTGGGGGAGGGGTTTAAATAGCACTGAATTAGAGCACACAAATAAGGTAATAAGTCAATCATACATAAATAAGGAATGAAAATAATTCCATAATCAAATTAAGCCGGCTTCAATCAATTAGCAGAACATAACAACATAGAATTAGGCAAGTAATACTTAAATTAGGGAAAGTATTATACAAAACCAATCAATATTCAAATGCCGGATCAAATAAGGTAAGGGAATAATAAGAACATGTAAATCGAACGAAAATGAGGAAATATCAGTACTATACAAGAACGGAAAGACTAAAATCTTAGTAAAGATTTCAAAACCCTAATTTTGGGGTAAGTAAAATTAATGAACAATTAGCGGCAGGAATCATAGAGACATATAGATAGAAACATTAACGGAGAAAATAATTAAATAGTCAAAAACCCTAAATTTAATATAAGTAAAAGTCGGCAGAAATATACAAGAACTATAATAAAGATGCACAAAGACATATAGGCGGAAATAATTAAGATTGAACCGTATTTTGTTCGATTTTGAAGAATAAAAAATCCTAAATTTTAGGGTAAGTAAAATCAACCAGAAAATAATAATGAAATTATAAGATGCACATATATAGATATACAGAAATATTAAAGGAAAAATACTTAAAGAATAAAAAAATATTGTAGATCTTGGAAAAATCTGAACCCTAGTTTTAGGGTAAGTAAAAGATTCAACTAAAATAGACGGATTTATGAGTAATAGAGAAAATATAGATGAAGAATAATATAAGAAAAAACATAAATTGAACCAAATCTGGTTCAGATCAAAATTTGAAACTCTAACTGAAAGATACGAAAATATTCGTACTCACGGAGATTAGGATGAACACAGACTGGTGTAGCCAGCATATAAGAGATTTTGAACCAGATTTGGTCTGAATATCTCGAGATCAAATTGCCATTTGAGGCAAGCCAATCAAGTAAAATAAAAAACGGGTAGCTGGTAAAGGGGTAAGACCAGATATGGTAAGGGATCGAGGAACGATTCCATTTCTGGTAGGAATCGAAGGGGAGATGGGTGACGGCGGATTGGGGTTTGAGAAGAGAAAGGGGGAGAAGAGAGTGTTTGAGGGCAGAGTTTGGTGGAAAATGGTTTAGGGTTTGGGAGATGATAAGTTAAAAGAGGGGAATTAACAACGGTTGGGATTTTACAAGGGCTTTGGTCGGTTCTTTTAAATGGGTATGGGTATGGGTATGGGTTGGATGGGTATGAATACTGGGTTAGGAGGGGTATGGGGTATTGGGCTGGTTAATGAGTTAGGTTGTATTGGGTTGGGGTAATGGGTAGGCTAGGTCCGAAATTAATTAAGAAAAGGGCTATATTTTAAATACCTAATTAAACCCGTAAAATAATTTATAAAAATAATTAATAAATAATAAAAATATTATTTGTGAATGAAAATGATTTAAAATAATTACTTAACTTTATAAAAATATAAAAGGCCATTTTTCTATATAAATAATGTAATATGCATATATGTGGATAATATTGCAAAATTATTGCAATTATTAGCCTAAAGGTGCAAATATAATTATGCATAAAATGTTTAAAGCCTACTATGAATATAATGATGAAAATTAGTAAATTATTATAAAATCATTTTTGGTGCAATTAATAATTATTTTTTATATAATAAAATGCAGGAATAAATTGATTAAAAGTCTTAAAAAAATTGTGAAAATTGTGTAAAAATACTTGTTGATGCTCATGCACTATTTTGAAGGTAAATACATATTTTTTTAAAATAAAATATGGGAAAAATTGGGTATCAACACTCATCCCACACATATGACCTCACATCTCGCAAGAACTTCTTTTTAGCATAAGGTCAAGATCATGCGGCATCTCTCCACTTGCCAGATAGTTCACAAAATCTGCATACCATGGTACCTTCCCAGTAGTAATGGCCAACAATTGCTCATCAGGGAATGTTTCCTTGATGACATCTCCCTCAGCTACATGATTCCGAGTTTATGACTTGGACAAGTGATCAACCACATGATTCTATATTCCTTTATGGTCTCGAATGTCCAAGTCAAATTCCTGCAAGAGTAAAACCCAACGGATTAGCCTTAGTTTAGCACCTTTCTTTTCAAACAAATACTTGATGGTTGCATGGTCTGTGTAGACGATGACTTTGGTGCCAACCAAATAGGCCCGAAATTTATCGAACGTCCATACTACAGCAAGCAACTCCTTTTCTATCACAGTATAATTTATTCGAGCGGGAGTGAGAGTCTTTCTTGCGTAGTAAATAGAGTGGAATATTTTTCTCCTCCTCTGGCCCAAATCGGCCGTCACTAGCATCACACATCAGCTCAAATGGCTCGTTCTAGTCAGGAGCCACTATGATTAGTGCACTCACTAACTTCTTTTTCAGCTCCTCGAATGCTTTCAGACAAGCATCGTCAAGCTTGAACGACACATCCTTCTCTAACAAACTGCACAAAGGAGAGGAAATCCTTTAAAAATCATCGATAAAAACATGCATGTCCCAAAAACACTCCTTACTCCTTTCACTCAAATCGATGGTGGTAACTTTTCAATTGCTTCCACCTTAGCTTTGAACACCTTGTGTCCCAGCACTATACCTTCACGTACCATAAAATGGAACTTTTCCCAATTCAGTACCAGATTAGTCTCCTCACACCTGACAAACACATTAGCAAGATTGGTTAATCATTCGTCAAAAGAAGGACCAAACATAGAAAAATCATCCATAAAAACCTCCACAAACCGTTCCACCATATCGGTGAAAACAACCATCATACACCTTTGAAAAGCCGAAAGTGCATTACACAACCCGAATGGCATTCTATTAAATTCATAAGTGCCATAAAGGCATGTAAAAGTGGTCTTTTCTTGATCTTCTAGGGCAATAGCAATCTGATTATACCCCTAATAACTGTCAAGGAAACAATAGTATTCCTGTTCGGCTAACCTGTCAAGCATTTGATCAATGAAGGGGAGAGGGAAGTGGTCTTTTCGTGTAGCATTATTCAACTTCCTATAGTCTATGCATATTCACCAACTAGTCATTGTCCTAGTTGGAATTAATTCATTTTGTTCATTTACTACAACAGTCATACCCATCTTTTTAGGCACATGTTGAACATGACTTACCCAATTGCTATCGGAGATAGGAAATACTATACCTGCGTCGAGCCACTTAGTTACTTCTTTTCATACCACCTATTTCATGATTGGACTGAGGCGCGTTAAAGATCCATGATAGGATTGTTTCCCTCATCAATGAGTATTTTGTGCATGCAGAATGCAGGGCTAATACCTTTTATGTCAGACATCGCCCAATCAGTGGCATGTTTGTGCTCCCTCAACACCCTTAAGAGCTTTTCTTCCTGCAATTCAGACAAAAGAGAAGAAATAATCGCAAGTAGAGTGTTAGAATTTCCCAAATATGCATAATGAAGATGAGATGGTAAGGGTATAAGTTCCACTTGTGGGGTATCCTCAACTGAGGGTTAAGGAGGCGGGCAGATTGGCCTATCCAGAGGCTCAAATTGGGTTCTTTCTCTTATGTATTCGCACGATGCATCCAGAATGTGCAACATATCCTCAACCTCTTCTTCAAGTTCCAAGTGATTCAACAACGTCAATGCCTTTTCTAGTGCATCTTTCTTAAATGCCCTTGGCTCTACGGCTAGTTCATTTATCTCCACCACCGAAATCATGGCCAGTTCCTCGTAATGACAAGGAAACTGGATGGCTCGATATACATTGAAGATTGATTCTTCATTGTCCACCCTCAGGATCATATTACCTTCTCGGACTTTGATAATTGCATCTCCAGTGGCCAAAAGAGGTCGTCCCTAGATGATAGGAACCAACTCATCAACCATAAAATCTAGGATGATAAAATCTGCAGGACAAATAAACTTCCTAATCTGCAGCAAGACGTCCTCAATTACCCCCTCAAGATAAACATAAGATCTATCAACTAACTGTGGCATCACCGTGGTGGGTCTCGGAGCTCCTAGGCCCAATTGTTTGAACACTAACAAAGGCATCAGATTGATACTTGTACCCAAATCACACAAGGATCTCTACCCACATCAAATTCACCAATCCTCACGGGGATGGTAAAACTACTTGGATCCTTAAGCTTTTGTGGAAGCTTATGTTGAATCCTGGAAGTGCACTCCTCAGTAAGTTCTACGGTCTGGAACTCAGTTAACCTCCTTTTATTTGCCACTATATCCTTAATATATTTTTTATATTTTGGGACTTCACGGAGCATGTCCACCAAAGGGATATTCAAATGTATCTACTTCAGCATATCTAGGAATTTGTGAAACATGTGGTCATCATTCTTCTTTCTCAATCTTTGAGGAAAAGAGGGTGGCACCCTCTGTGATCTTTTCTCAAGATCTGTTTTGTTTCTCTCATCTACCTCTACAGGTTTTGGCACTCTTTCTTCTTCGAGCCTAGATTGCTCATTTTTCTTCTTAGGTTCTACTACCAACTCTCTCTCATTTTTCAACGTCACTACATTGACTTGAGGATTTTTCTCTGTATTAGTTGGAAGAGCTCCAGCAGGTCTAGTATTCTGATTGTTGGCCATTTGCCCAAACTGCCTCTATAGCTGACTTGTTGATTCTCAGCCATTACTTTCTGATTGTCTATCAAGAGCTTTTTCATCATGTCAGTCATACTCTCTTGTGCTTGCTGTGGAGGTGGAGGTGGATGATTGTAGTTCACTTGAGGCCCGATATTCTGATTTCCACCCCAAGAGAAGTTAGGATGATTCCTCCAGTTCAGATTGTATGTGTTACCATATTGAGCATTTAAATTCATCGGCCCTCTAGCTTGTTGCCCCACGTAGTAGATTGATTAGGGATTCACGGGGCATATGTCACTTGTGTGGCATTCACAACATAACTCGCATCAAGCAGACATTTGTTGCACATATTGCATCTGTTGTGCTTGGTGCATTGTCGCTATATATGCCCTCATTGTTCGCGAAGAAGGAAAATATCTACTGTGCAAGTCTGACTTCGGAGGCTCATATCTCACAATCTATAAAGAATTTTGAGATGATGTAAAAATGAAAGTTGTAGCCCTTTGTGTCTAGCTTCTAGAAATGTAAACCATTTGTCATTTGGAGTTTTGTGGGAAAGGTTATGACTATTATACTAGAGGCTGTTTGAGAAGAGTAAATAGGGAACCTAGAATTTTTAGTTCTATGCGTTCGCGGTGGTGTACCGTGTTCGCGAAGAGTAAATGGGGGAGATGGAGTTTTTGTTCTATGCGTTCACGGCGAGGTACCGCATTCACGATGAAGGATTTACCTGGGAATATTTAAATAAACCCTTCGCGACTTAAACCTTATTTTTCACCATTGTTGTACAGAAAATAGCTTTTGGGGACGATTTTGAAGAGGGGAAATCCTTGTTCTTCATATAGGTAAGTATTATGATCATTAAAACTCGATTATGGATGATTATAGAACATAAAAACAGTGTTAATTCATGGAAAATCAGTAGAAAAATTGGGTTTTAGGGCTTGAGATTATGATACCTTTAAGGGTCGATTTGAGGGGTCAAACGAACTCCGATTTTAGTGTTCTTTATATGTACAGACTCATGAGAGGACGAAGAACACTTTTGTTTAAAATTTTTTGAGTTTCGGGATGTGGGACTGGGAGTCGGATTTTGACCGAATTCGGATTTTTGAGCTAAATTTGATATCTTTCGATTGGAATTGTTCCTTAAGAACATATTGATGATAAAAATCTGAACTTGGTAGATTCGGAGCATTCGAAAGGCAAGCGCATTTGCGAAATAGTTTTCGGGCTAGTTTTGAGGTAAGTAATGTCTTTAAATCCTGTCCTGAGGGTATGAAACCCCGGACTATGCACCCTTTCACGGGTTTTGAAATGAAAAGGTTGGAACTTTGGAGATATCTTCCGTATTTGGGAGACTATTGAGTTGCGGAACCGATTTTTAAGTCTTCGCTTAATTAGTATTTATCTATTATGATATGCTTTAGGTTGTAAGCCATGTTTGGGACCTAGTGCCGATCTGTTTTCTATTTGAGGGTTGTGGTTACTATAATTTCCTCACTGATATGCTACGATTTCACACTCAGTCTTTTCCTGATAAATTGTTTTGACACTCAGAGTATTTTGATACTATTTATTGAAAAATGAAATATTGTTTTGGGTCGAGAACCCGGTATGTTTATGGCAAATTGAGAGTGTCTGACTGAGTGGTGAGGAGGCTTCCAGGCCTCAGGAGTGTGGTGAGGAGTCTTTCAGGCCTCAAGAGTGTGGTGAGGAGTCTTTCAGGCCTCAGGAGTGTGGTGAGAAGGCTTTCAGGCCTCAGAAGTGTGGTAAGGAGGCTTTCAGGGCTCATGAGAGTGGTGAGGAGGCTTTCAGGCCTTATGTTATTATTGCGCTTGGGATGTAGGAGCCCTTCGGAGTCTGTACACACCCCCAGTGAGCGCCGGTACCGATATTGAGTGATGATTGCCCGCGGGGGTGATACTAAGTGATGATGATACTGAGTAATGATTGATACTGAGTGATTGAGAGGATGCCTGAGGGAAAGTGTTACAAGAAATGATTTCGGCCCGAGGGGCAGATTTATTATGATTTTTTTAAAGTCTTCGAACTACAATTTACTTCATTTTCGAACCGGTTTTTACTAAGAATTTTACTGAGATATACTGATATTTCACATGTTTTCAAAAGATTTCTGAAAAGTGATTTCGAATTTCTTATTTGATAAATACTACATGGTGACTTGGTGTTTTACTGGTTTTGTGGAATTATGTATTTGTACTGTGTGTTTATATTACTCACACTGTGATTTATTTTCATTACTACTGAGTTGGCGTACTCATAAAGACTCCATATGCCTCTGTGCACAGATTCAGGTACCTATTTGGAGCAGTAGCTGCCTTGTTCGTTAGCAGCAGTTTACGAGATTTCGAGGTAGCTGTTCGGTGTCCACAACTTCTCCATTTCCCTTCCTCGTTTAGTTTTAGTATTTGATTCAGAGACATATATCATAGTTTAGCAGAGTTAGATTTATTTATTTTTAGATGCTCGTGACTATTAACTCCAGTTCTTGGGAGGTTTGTTAAACTATTATTGGGACGTTAAGACTTAACTATATTATTTGATGCTATGGTTGCATGCTTATTGTTAAATTATGAACTGTTATAATTGAACAAATGTGTAGTAAAGTGATGGTTGTCTAGCCTAGTTCCACGGTAGGCGCCATCACGGCCTATTAGCATTTGGGGTCGTGACAAGTTGGTATCAGAGCACTAGGTAACATAGGACTCAACGGTCATGAGCATGTTTAGTAGAGTCTTGCGGATCGGTACAGAGAAGTCTGTACTTATCTTCGAGAGGCTGCAGAACCCTTAGGAAACATTCCACATTCTTGAATTCTTATCGTGTGAATCCATTTATTCAGCCCAAAAATATAACTCTTTGAATTCCTTTTATGTATTCGAAGGCGCACGTGAGCGCTTGGTATCAGTTGTGCGTCAACAGCTTGTGACTTCCATGGAGGAGATGTGATTATTTTTAACATGTTAATAATGAGCCAGTTGGAAGGACTTGAGGCCGAATTTTGTCTGTGGCTTGAGTGCTGAGATTTCGTTTGTGTGAGCACTCATATTTGGGGACTTATATGTCCGTTAGTGTCCTTATTGATGAACTTTGTGACTAGATGACTACGTCGTGAGTATGATTAACAGTTAGATGTATTCAGGTTGTTTGATTGTGACCAAAATAAATTGGCGGGAGATGTGGCAAGAACCATTGATTATTTTACTTCTGTATTGAGTTAGAATATGGTTTCGAGTTATGAGTATTGAAAGACCTCTCGTGTATTTTAGTTGTGGAGTGAAGTGGGTTTTCCTGTTATTTTTTGAGTTCCTGTGATGTCTTTTGAGCTGACCAATGCTCCAGTAGCATTCATGTATTTGATTAGCGGTGTATTCAGGCAGTGATTTCACTCCTTTGTTATTGTATTTATTGATGGCATCATGTCGTACTCACGTATCCAGGTATAACATACTCGACACTTGATGATGGTATCACAAGGATATAGGGAGGAGAAGCTTTGTGCGAAGTTCTCCAAGTGTGAAATTTTGGCTCAGTTCAGTAGCATTCGTGGGACATGTGGTTTCCAATGAAGGTATCCATGTGGTCAGACGAGTGTGAGTAAAGCTTCTAGAAGCTCAAGATTCCTTGACCACAGCCCCAGTGTTAGTATTGCCATCAGCTTCAGGTTCTTATACCGCTAGATGGGATGTCTCGAGGGCAGGCAATGGTTGTGTTATAATGTAGGAAGGTACAGTGATTGCGTGATGGCTATGATTTTCGGAAGTTTATAGGGAGATATCATTTTGAGGTTAAGTAGGCAGGAGTATTTCCTGCGGGTTGTCTTGAGGTGTGTGACCCTTATGTTTATCTGTGGCAAGTTATTTTCTACCAGTAGATGATGTATGTTGTAATTTGAGTTTAGATCGCTTGTGGGAGTTGGCATGACCATTATTGTGGTGCATACAAGACTTGCATACGATTTGAGGGTTAGATGGTTAGGGTCATATAAGCTTACGGAGGATTTAGTTGAACCTCACCACAGTATAGTGGCAGTGATAATGTGTGGGCATCATGAGTTATTATTTGTCTGGATCTTAGGATTTGAGCTAAGTGGGGGAGTCCGCTAACGATAAGTTGATTACACGATTATGTGTTGTACTGGTTCGGGTGTGAGGTATATTGGTGAATTAGTTATGACCAACAGAGGTGGAGTCTAGGAATGACTCGAGTGATGGAAATTTCTTTGATCCAAGTTGTGATGTACTTTACGAATAGTGGAATTTGTTGAATGATGAAGTTGTATTGGTAAGGGTAGAGCGTGAAATGTATGAGTGTGCTTGTTGCTTCAAAGGGGTGGATTACTTTCCTAGTATGAGGATTGCAATCGGGGTCATGTCGTTCTGTTTACTTGGTTAGTGTAATTGAAATTGTGTATGTGTATGGTTCGTTCAGATGTGTGTGGAGGCATGTCGGCCGTTGTAATATATTTCATTAGAAGCATTCAAGTGCTATGGCATGTCAGGTGTAGGCGGATCCCGGAGGGTTTATGGTGGTTCAGACCACTACTTAAGGAATTTGCATGTATTGTGATTGTGAGAATTCGCTCGTGTGTTATTGTGATCCTCGTGAATTGAGGTAAGTAAAGGTTTTCTATATGATAAAGTTTTCACCCTATTAGTGGTTCAGGAGTTATGATGGAATTCTTGCGCCATCTCATAGTGGCATGTTAGGTGCAGTAAATGGTATGTAATTGGGAGTAAGAATCGAGATTGTGGTTCGGTGTTAACAAGGATGTCATGAGCTCGGATGGATAAGGAAATTGGTGTTGTCTTCAGTGTCACCTGAGATCGGTGTTTGGTGAAAGAGGCTTTGTATCCTGGTTATGGGTTCTTGATATGTTTTACAACGTTAGCGTGGTTGGTGGTATGGACGTGCAAACTTGTTACCTGGTGTGCAAGGTCGTGAGAGCGTGACCACGAGAAGATTATAAAAGTGTGACGTGTAGTCACCTGATTGATTGAAGATTTAGACCAAGTATAAGAAAGTGCAATATTGCTTATTTGAGAATTTATGCCTGGAAGGCATTCAGTTCACTTGGTTGTGGATTGTGGGTGTTTGTCCCAGCTATGATGGTTGCTCTTGCGTATTATGGGGGGAAGTGGGTTAATACGAATCTGGGTAAGGCTATTAACCTAGTTCAGTGCAAGAAGAATCGACTTGAAGTGTGTGAATGGATTAAAACAAGATTGTAGGCTTCATGTGAGTCAGATGTGTTCATTTCAGTATAGCTCTCCTCAAGGAGGGGTGTTGGAATATCAGATGTTGTTCCGTCTTCGTCAGATTCATGTAAATTTTATGATGGGATCGGGTGGCCACGGGTATGTTATTTGGATCGGGTGGCACGCCGCAATAGTGTGATGTGGAGTAAGGTTCCTATATTTATTTTTCTTGTGTTTTACTTCCTATTCTATGAGGAAAGTTCATATGAGTCGCGTGAGCCGAGTAGTCCCTTCCTGAGTCATTTCCTTATGTATCATGTTCAAATTGTGTCCTATTGGCGCATTGTGGCATCGTGTGAGACTGTTGGTCATGTATGGGGTGATTGGTTGTCTGAGCAGCTCATACTGGGTGAGACGAGATTATTGCATCAGGGATCAGTGCGATAAGATTATGTGAAATACATTAAAGGACAGTTACCCTTATTGGTTCGTAATGAGATGATGGTCTTAGTCAAGAGGAAGGATTCAATATTTGGTTAACTCCAATTGGTTAGAAATTTCTACGTATTTCCTCCGTTGCGGTGGTATCGTCAACATCATAGCAGGGTGTATGTATATAACAGATAAGGTGCATTGATAGCATCAGGTTCGTAGAAGTTTGGTTGTTAAGGTTCATATAGCGTCATTGTGGTTAGATGATGGATTATGCGGTGTGCGGTGTTGATTCATCAAAGGTACGCAGTTGGGTTTCGGTGCCTTGTGTGGTAATTTTCATGATGTTATGTATTGGGAACAGGCCTGACAGAGAATTTCCGTTGTTGGAATTGAGTTCGGAACTTGCGGTATGGATAAACGAGGGTATCTTCAGATTTTATCAAGCTTATGTGTTCAACTAGGTTGTGGAAGCACGGGCAGGTGCACGAGGTGTTAAACAATGATTTCAGATAACTTCAGGGCAGTTCTTGGCACGTTCGAGGACGAACGTCTGTTTAAGTAGGGGAGAATGTAACGACTCGACCGGCCGTTTTGAGCTCTAGCGCGTCGTTCAGCGGTTGGAAGTCATGAAACACTTCATTTCAGGTATTATGACTTGTGCATATGGTCGGAGTTGCGATTCAGGAAGTTCGGAGTCAAATTGGAAAGAAAATTCTCATTTCGGAAGCATTAAGTTGAAGAAATTGACTAAGACTTGAATTTGGAGTAAACGACCTCGGAATCAGGATCGAAAGGTTACAGCATGTTCGTATGATGATTTCGGACTTGGGCGTATGCCCGGATCGGATTTTGGATAACCCGAGAGCATTTCGATGTAGATTGTGGAAGTCAGCATTTTTGAAGGAATTTCCTAAGTTTGGCTGGAAGGCATTTCAGTATTATAGATGTCCGTTTGGGATTCCGAGTCTGGGAATAGCTCCGTATGGTGATTCTGGAGTTGGGAGACGATCGGAAGTGAACTCGGATGTCCGTAGAATATTTTGAAGTCATTTGGCTAAAGATAGAAATTTGAAGGTTTTTGAAGAATCCGACCGGAAGTGGAAATTTTGATATCGGGGTCGGAATGCGATTTCAGAAGTTGGAGCAGGTCCGTAATGTCGAATATGACTTATGTGCAAAATTTGGGGTCAATCGGACGTGATTTGATAGGTTTCGGTATTGAATGTAGAAGTTTAAAATTTCAAAGCTCATAAAGTTTGGATTGGAGTACGATTAAAGGTTTCAGCGTTGTTTGATGTGATTTGAGACCTCGAGCAAGTCTGTGGGGTGTTATGGGACTGAGTCGTGTGATTGGATGGGGTCCCGGAGGCCTCAAGTGTGTTTCGGGGTGGTTTCGGATCATTTCGGACTGTTTTGAGATGGATATTGCTGGTGTCTGGTGTTGTTCTTCGCGTTCGCGGGGACCCCTTCGTGTTCGCGAAGAAGAATTTGGCATCAGGGACTTTGCTCTTCGCGTTCGCGAAGAAAGAACATATCTGTTGCGCAGGTCTGACTTCGGAGGTTCATATCTCACAATATATAAGGAATTTTGAGATGATGTAAACATGATAGTTGTAGCCCTTTGTGTCTAGTTTCTAGAAATGGAAACCATTTGCCATTTAGAGTTTTGTGGGAAAAGTTGTGACTATTCTACTAGAGGCTATTTGAGAAGAGTAAATAGGGAACCTGGAATTTTTTGTTCTATGCGTTCGCGGTTTTAGTGTTCTTTATATGTACGGACTCGTGAGAGGACGAAGAACACTTTTGTTTAAAAATTTCTGAGTTTCGGGATGCGGGTCCGGGGGTCGGGTTTTGACCGAATTCGGATTTTTGAGCTAAATTTGATATCTTTCGATTGGAATTGTTCCTTAAGCACATATTGATGATAAAAATCTGAACTTGGTAGATTCGGAGCCTTCGGAAGTTGATTCGAAAGGCAAGCGCATTTGCGGAATAGTTTCCGGGCTAGTTTTGAGGTAAGTAATGTCTTTAAATCCTGTCCTGAGGGTACGAAACCCCGGACTATGCACCCTTTCACGGGTTTTGAAATGAAAAGGTTGGAACTTTGGAGATATCTTCCGTATTTAGGCGACTATTGAGGTGCGGAACCGATTTTTAAGCCTTCGCTTAATTAGTATTTATCTATTATGGTATGATTTAGGCTGTAAGCCATGTTTGGGGCCTAGTGCGGATCTATTTTCCCTTAGAGGGTTGTGGTTACTATAATTTCCTCACTGATATGCTATGATTTCACACTCAGTCTTTTCCTGATAAATTGTTTTGACACTCAGAGTATTTTGATACTATTTATTGAAAAATAAAACACTGTTTTGGATCGAGAACCCGGTATGTTTATGGCCTACGGGCAAATTGAGAGTGTCTGACTGAGTGGTGAGGAGGCTTCCAGGCCTCAAGAGTGTGGTGAGGAGGCTTTCAGGCCTCAGGAGTGTGGTGAGGAGGCTTTCAGGCCTCAGGAGTTTGGTGAGGAGGTTTTCAGGCCTCATGAGAGTGGTGAGGAGGCTTTCAGGCCTTATGTTATTATTGTGTTTGGGTTGTAGGAGCCCCTCCGGAGTCTGTACACACCCCCAGTGAGCGCCGGTACCGATACTGAGTGATGATTGCCCGCGGGGCTGATACTGAGTGATGATTGATACTGAGTGATTGAAAGGATGCCTGAGGGCAACTGTTACAAGAAATGATTTCGGCCCGAAGGGCATATTTATTATGATTTTTTTTAAGTCTTCGAACTACAATTTACTTCGTTTTCGAACCGATTTTTACTAAGAATTTTACTGAGATATACTGATATTTCACATGTTTCCAAAGGATTTCTGAAAACTGAATTCGAATTTCTTATTTGATAAATACTACATGGTGACTTGGTGTTTTACTGGTTTTGTGGAATTGTGTATCTGTACTGTGTGTTTATATTACTCACAATGTGATTTATTTTCATTACTACTGAGTTGGCGTACTCATAAAGACTCCATGTGCCTCTGTGCACAGATTCAGGTACCGATTTGGAGCAGTAGCTGCCTTGTTCGTTAGCAGCAGTTTACGGGATTTCGAGGTAGCTGTTCATTGTCCAGAGCTTCTCCATTTCCTTTCCTCGTTTAGTTTTAGTACTTGATTCAGAGACATATATCATAGTTTAGCAGAGTTAGATTTATTTATTTTTAGATGCTCGTGACTATTGACTCCAGTTCTTGGGAGGTTTGTTAGACTATTATTGGGACGTTAAGACTTAACTATATTATTTGATGTTATGGTTGCATGCTTATTGTCAAATTGTGAACTGTTATAATTGAACAAATGTGTATTAAAGTGATGGTTGGCTAGCCTAGTTTCACAGTAGGCGCCATCACGGCCTGTTAGGATTTGGGGTCGTGACATTCTTGCCTCCGGTTGCCAAAAACTCTTTTAAAAATGATGATTAATAACTATTTATATGTGTAGGGAAAAGACCCAAACAAAATAACTAAGTTCAAAACCAAATAGGAAACAAAATAGACTTTAAAAACCTGGAACACGCTCGTCACGGACTTGCCTCGCGAGGCAAAACCTCTGGTCCACCTCGTTACAATACTGCGTCGCCAGCTCCATCGCGAGCTAAGTAGCTCGCGCCGCATGCTCTAAAGTGAGCTTCAAAGCTCGCGTCGCCCACTACTGCTACGTTCAATATTCATTGTATTTCGCCTAACTTTTCAATTTCGCCTAACTTTTCAATTTGGTTTCTTATCTTTCTTCTTTCTCATTTTTCCATTCCTTCTCATTCCTTTCTTGTCTTTCTTCTTTCTAATTTATTCTTTCTTCATCTACAATTCCATTCCTTTTCAATTTGTTCTTTTTGTTTTCTTTTGGTTGGTCTTCAAACAATGCACAATTATACATCATAATATTTTCCGTCATCAAATAATCACGAACCATTCTTGTAATATATAAGATACATATAAAATCTCTACTTTGCTCTCAATTTCGTCTTTGACGTATCTACGCATAAAATAAACTCAATTAAGCATAAATATAGTATAGTTTAGCATTAAAGCACCTAAATGTAAGATAAGTAATGCACTAAAAATATGAGATTATAGCCAAATATTAATAGCCCAACTGAAGGGAGGATTTATAAAAGGAGATATACTGAAGCAAATTTCTCAAAATTATTCTACACACATGATCTTCAGAAAAATGGTGGCATTGATGTGCCACAAATCCGGTCAAGTGACAATATGCAGATTTATTCACTAAATCTTTGCCAACTTCAACTTTTGAGAAGATGGTATACAAGATTGGAATGCGGAAATTCAAATATTGAAACAAGATTTTCATCAGAGGAAGTAAAATATGAGCTACACACATTTTTCCCTTATTAACGTTTTTCCCACATGGTTTTTCTTATAAGGTTCTTAATGAGGCAACTAACTATACGTATTATGAAATATGTGTACTCTTTTTTCTTTACTAGGATTTTTTCCCACGAGATTTTTTCTAGTAATGTTTTAATGAGGCACATTATCTTTTAACGAACATCCAAAGGGTAGTGCTATAAATATATTATATTATGGATATTCATTAAGTACTCCATTGTAAATAAGCTTCCTGAAGAAGCTTATCCATATGAGACTCCGCCCTAAATATATTTATCTATTTAGTACTCTATTGGAAATAAGTCTCCTGAAGAAGCTTATCATTTCGGTACCCCGTTATGGATAAATATTATCCCCGGTAGAAGATTATCTATATCTGGTACAATAACACCTTACAAGCAACTTGCACATCACCTTGCAGTAGTAGCTTACAAGCATCTTACACAGCACCTTGCTGTAGCAGTTTCTTTTCTTCTATAAATAGAGGAGATTTCATTCACTACGTACATCAGTTTAAGTTGAATAATATATCGGTTTCTCTCTATACTTGTCTTTGATTTATTTACTTTACAATCGTTATTTTTTAACAATAACAGCTAGAATGTTAGTTGTTTTTCCTTCACGTTAAGTGGAAATATCCACAAGGACAAAATGAAGTTCATTACTCAAATGATTGTTCAAGTATTTGAAATTATCTAGTAATATTATGTATCTTTTTTAATAGAAAGTCGTATAACTATTTTTATAGCACTCGTAAGATCACTCAATTAGATTTCTCAAACTTCTGACAGCTAAGTATGTATGGGTCAAAATCTGTCCACGAAGCCGGCAACAAACGAATTATTGATTGGACGACTAAGTCGTGATAATGATTCGACGAGCACGACCCCGCTGGCCATCGGTCGTGCCTGACGACGGGTTTGCTCTGCAGGATAATCGTCATGAAAACCAGGAGAGAACCCATCGGTTAGGAACCAGGGGATAAAGAAAGGATAAGGGAGTATAAATAGGGGGAGAAAAGGGTAGAGAAAGGGGGAGAACCACCAAGCAAGTACTCTGAATAAGAGCTCTCCTCAAACTCATTGGTATGAGAACAGGATGACATCTAGAAGCTCAGTTGACTAAGAAGGGAGCCGACAATCTTCAGGAGGCCTCGCTTGTCACCCATACACGGGTAAGGGATGATATTCTAATATGTAAATCTATCACTCATGTTGGGTTCATTCTTGTAATAATCAACGAAGATCAACGAGCATGTGCTCCCTAACGTTCATATTCAATATAACCCAATCTAGAGTTAATTATATTTAGTTGAGATTTACTCTTTATTTCATTCGTGATTGATTTTGTGAAAAGATTCATCGAGTTTTTGTGCAAACAATTTGGCGCCGTCTGTAGGGATTTCTCAATTAAAACCATAGTTCCCTCTAGATCTCGAAACCAATCCAGCCCAGCTCAACCCCTCTTGTAGCATCAACAGGGGCTCGTCACACAGGTGACAAAAGTGGAACCCCCTATCGTCGCGAACTTCTCTCGACAACAATCCCACTTGGCGAATGCGGACACTTTTTCCACTTTTGGATAAGAGACTAGACCGCTTCGTAACACACTAGAATGGGGAGCACACCGCACCCCACCCCCCGTAGCCGCACGCACTCCGCGCGTTTTGCTTTTTATGAACATTACATGACATATCCTTCTAATGCATGCACGTCCGATGAGCCCGAGTCGCGACCCCAAAACCCCGATGAACGAATATGGGCGAGGTATCTAGGAAAGAAATAGAGCAGGCAACCACGCAATGTGAACCCCCCCCCCCCATCCGACACACTCGGCCAAGGTAACAGGCTCTACCAAATCCTACCAACCGTCCTTTATTTCCCTTTTTTTGTTAGAATGACAAAAGCAGGAATGCTACTCCACACGAAACGGATTGGGGCTGGCTCGCCATAATTGCGCCTGATATCTTCATACAAAAGTAAAATGCGACGGACTGGGGTTGGCTTGCCAGAACGGCGCCCAATATTCTCCAATAAAAGCAAGATACAACGGACTGGGGTTGGCTCGCCTAAGAGGCGCCCACCACTTGCCAACAAAAGCCAAGCTAGGATAACCGAATTATTTAACATTCGACCTCGCTCGAATTATTTGACATTCGACCTCGCTCGAATTACTTAACATTCGACCTCGCTCGAATCACTTAACATTCGACCTTGCTCGAATCATTTAACATTCGACCTCGCTCGAATTACTTAACATTCGACCTCGCTCGAATTACTTAACAGTCGACCTCGCTCGAATCACATAACATTCAACCTCGCTTGATTTACTTAACATTCAACCTCGCTCGAATTACTTAACATTCTACCTCGCTCGAATTAATTGACATTCGACCTTGCTCGAATTACTAACATTTAACCTCAATCAAATTATTTAATATTCGACCTCCCTCGAATCACTTAACAATCGACCTCGCTCGAATCCTTTACGTTCAACTTTGCTCGAAGTACTTACACCTAATTCTACTCAAACTAAATATATTCGATCGCGTTTGAATCACGCGTGCCGGATACCTGGAATATCGCATAGGCACGTAAAGGAGCATGTCAAAATAAAAGCCAAGAGGTACACAAATAAAAAGATTCGAACACACGTTTCATTCAAAAATCAAGACTACAACTTGCAAAGGGTCGGACAAGCCCGACAAAAGAAAAGAAAAACAAAATCGAAGCACAAAGAGAACTAAATACAAAAACTACAACACCCTCACTCGGCACCATCTCCATCTGCATCTTCTCCGCCATCCTATAAAAGCCCTTTCATCAACACCAGCATCTCCTTCATCCCCCGGTGACGCAGGGTCATAACCAATGTTGACACGAGGCTCGCGTGCCTTTTCCCGAGCACGCTCAAAGGACGCCTCAGAAACACTCCCAGCCTCCCAAAAACTTTTATATATGTCCCTATGGTCCTCTGCGTAAACCCACAACTCATGCAAATGACGAGGTGTGGAAGACTCTACCTGAGCCAACAAGCGCGCCTTCTCAGATTCGAGAGCAGCGACTTGATCCCCCAAACGATGCGCCTCCTGATCAATCTCACCAATGCACTCCTCAAGCCTAACCTACCTCAGGGTAGAAAGCGCCCTCTCAGATTCCTGCTCAGATCAGAGAACGCGTACAGTGTCTTCCAATGCCGCCACTCTCCCCAAAGCGGACTCATGAGCACGCTCGGCTTGCTCCAGTACGGCCACCTTCCCTTCCAGCTATGCCAGCTTCCGAGCCCATTCAACACTTAAAGCCTCCACTTTGACAGCACTCTAGTCGAGTTGAGCCCGCAACAACTGCACTTTGGCTTGTAGATCCCTGCATTCCGCGACAACCCCTTTGCCTAGCTCAAGCTCTTCATTCTTGGCATGCAACAACTCCTCCAAATCACTGCATCTATGGATGGACTGTATCAGTTCCTCATCCCTCCTCTCTAACTCCTCCCTGGTGGACCGGGTACTAGTACCTGTCCTAAGTCGCTCGCGCAACTCACGACATTTGTCACGATACCGCTGATACTTCTCAACAATCTTTAAGAAAATCTCAGCCCGCGTCTCAGCTCTGCGGGCGCTCTCAACTTCCATCATGTAAGTATTCAATAGGAAAATACAGGAAAGTTAAAAAAATCAAGTTAAAGAGGGGAAAGAGAGGGAGAAGGCGGCATAAGGGACTTACCCTCAGACTAATCGCGACGATACTAGGTGATAGATGTGAATCACTGATCGGCGGCGGAGAAAAGGATATCAAACTACATCACTAGCTCCACCGTGTCCTATAAAAGGTTGAGGTCGGACGATATCTCCAAAATGTGGGAGGGGCCCTCAGCCATCACCACGGTCTTGTTAAAGCCACACTCAAACAACCTCACATCATCGGGATCAAGGTCAAACTTAGTCTTATAATCTTCAACCACATCTTTCCCCTTCTCTTCGGCCGAAGAAGGGGCACGACCTTGTCGAGACGACGAGGGCCTGTTGTCCATGGTCACGACTGCCCCCTAACTCCCCGTATCTAGAACTCTAACTTCGCGGACATACCCAAAAAGCATCTCCACCACTCCTTGGCCAACTGTAACTTCCGCTTCGAAAGTCGTCGAAATTGGTTCACCCAACAATGGCACCCCGGCGACAACAGGCTCCTCTCGAATTAACCTCCACCTTTTGGAGGGAACCTCTTCACTGCTGGCAAGGGAGGATTAATCGAGCACACCAACTGACTAGACCAGGGCCTCCGGTAGGGGGGTCGTCTCCAAGTGGGCTACCATGGTCGAAGCCCCAGTGTCGCCGTTTGCTGGAGTTGCCGGAACGAACCGCACAAGGGCTGCCGACTATTGAAATGCCAATAGCGGGGGTCTATATCTTCTCGACCTCTCCAGCCTACCAAAATAAGATAGAACCCCGCATGAGCATAAAGGAAAAGTGCAACCGAAATACAGCTAAGGCTAAGGCGAAAACGACTTACTCACTACAGGGCGACGTCCGAATCACTCATGGAAATGTGCCCACTCGTGGATCCCCATAGTGTGCGGCAGAACTACAGCCACCCAGTCACGAATATCATCAACCAGTGGGGGAGGCAACCTCTTAGCTGCAGCAAAATATTAGGCAAGCGGTCAGACGACCGACAAACAAAATCATATGGTACGGACAAACAATTGGCATAACGGGAAAGGGAAAAGGGACACTTATTAGCAAAATTCCACGTCTCAGGAAACTCGACGGGTTCGGATACCAGATGCTTCATACGCACAAAAAAGAAACTCTCCTAGAAGCGGCGGTTGGTCCTATCGTCCATCCCAATCGCCATACTCTTTGTTCCCCTGTGGTGTAGGTGCAACATAGTCCCCCTCTGGAAGTGGGGAGCGAAGAGGTGCATCATATGGCGGAGCAAGACAGGGCATCCGGCCAATTCGGTGTATTTAGTCAGCATCTGGAAGAGCTTGTAAATATAAGGAGTAAGCTGGGTCGGTATACCTCATAAAAATGGCAAATATCCACAGCCAATAGAAGAAGAGGAAGCATGTAATGACCCGACCGGGCATTTTGAGCTTTAGTGCGTCGTTCAACATTTTGAGGCCATGAGCAGCTTCATTTCAGGTATTATGACTCATAGGCGTGGTCGGAGTTGAATTATGGGAAGCTCAGAGTCAAATTGGAAAGAAAATTCTCATTTCGAAAGCCTTGAGTTGAAGGAATTTACTAAGATTAGAATTTTGAGTAAACGGCCTCGGAATAAGGATTTGAAGGTTCCAGCAGGTTCATATGATGATTTCGGACTTGAAGTTAGCATTTTAGAAGAAATTTCATAAGTCTGGGTTGAAGTGCATTTCAGTGATACTAATATACGTTTGGTATTCCGAGTCTGGGAATAGCTTCGTATGGTGATTCTGGAGTTGGGAGCGCGATCAGAAGTGAATTCGTATATTCGTAGGTCATTTAGAAGTCATTTGGCTAAAGATAGAAATTTGAAGGTTTTTGAGAAATCCGACCGAAAGTAGAAATTTTGATATCGGGGTCGGAATGCGATTTCGAAAGTTGGAGCAGGTTCGTAATGTCGAATGCGACTTGTGTGCAAAATTTGGGGTCTATCGGACGTGATTTGACAGATTTTGGCATCGAATGTAGAAGTTTGAAATTTCAAAGTTCATAAGGCTTGAATTGGAGAGCGATTTGTTGTTTCGATGTTATTTGATGTGATTTGAGGCCTCGAGCAGGTTCGCATTATGTTTTGGAATACGTTGGTTAATTGGACGGGGCCTCGGGTAGATTCCGGGTGGTTAACAGATCGAATTAGGAGTTTGAGGAATAGGTGAAGCTGTTATCATCTGGTATGGCCGCACCTGCGGGGTTTTGGCCGCAGGTGCGGAGCTGTAGAAGCGGCCAAGGAGTCGCAGATGCGGGCAGGGGCACATGTGCGAGGTTGTGTCCGCACCTGCGAAAGCACATATGCGGAAAGGAGGATCGCAGAAGCGGGAGTTGCTGGGTTGAGTTAGAGTCGCACCTGCGATGGTAATTCTACAGGAGCGACTATTGCACCGCAGGTGCGAAAAGGCTGGGGGCAGTGTGTTGTTTTAAAAATGGGTTTTGGCCAATTCCTCTCATTTTTCATTTGGCTTGGACGATTTTGGAGAGCTCAATGAGGGATTTTCATCCAGCACCACTAGGTAAGTGAATTCTCCTCATTTGTGAGTTAAATATGTGGTCTTGCATGGATTTAGACATGGAAAATTAGTATAAACTTGAGATTTTTAGGGGAAGACCTAGAATTGGTAATTTGGAGTTTTGACCACGAATTTGAGCATGGAATTAAGAGTAAATTATGTATTTGAGTTAGTAAAGCTATGGGTAAGCATTATCTTCGAGAAATTTTGGAATCCGGGCACGTGGGCCCGAGGGCAATTTTGTCAATTCATTGTAGCGGATTTTGAATTTTATATAATTTAAATGGTTATGCGTATTTATTTTCATTGGTTTGTCATTATTTTACTAGCTTTGGAGTGTTGTGCAAATTATTTGGAGTCGTCGAAAGGGCTTGGAAACCGATTATGGAATCTTCGGATCGAGGTAAGTCTCCTTTCTAACTTGTGAGGGGGAATTGTCCCCATAGGTGAATTATTTAAATATGTGCTACTCTTTGTGGGGGCTACGTATGCACGAAGTGTCGGGAGTCCGTGCGTAGCTACTATTATGCTTGTCCGGGTAGTCTAGGACCCAAAAGCATGTTTTACTTGTCATATTTGCAACCTTATTGAAGAAATTTAAAGTGATTAGATCATTACCGCATTTGATAAATGAATTTCTGGAAAAGACTTAAATACTATTTTGTAACTATTAGAAGAGATCCTTCTCGTTTATTGGTAATTGTTTTTCCCGATATATGTCGGGGTGGACTGTTTGGATGTGTATGCGCATGTGTGACCGCTTCGAAATATATATTCCGCGAGCGGGGTGATTCTTTCCACTACTCTCATGGGAGCGGGACGTACGCCACGGCGGAATAGATGCATCTATGGTTCGAATCGTTCGACCCTTCGGCAGTGCACATTTAATTATTTTTGGTTCGTGCCGTTTGACCCTCAACATTTCTTGCGCATGATATGTATATTCTATATACCATCTGTGACTTGAACTGAAAAATTGTCTTAAGATGCAAATTATTAAATGAAACGACAGAAACCGGAGAATTTATAAATTTATGGAAATAGTTGCTTTTTCCTGACATTATTTATTATTTGATGTTAATACCCATATTTGATATCATTCATTGATTATACTGTTGACTCCTATCAAGTGTCAAAGTCGACCTCTCGCCACTACCTCTCTGAGGTTCGGCGGGACACTTACTGAGTACACGTTATTTTTGTACTCATGATACACTTGCTGTGCATTTTTATTGCACAGTTACTTTCACAACGATGTGGTTGACTTGGAGACTTAGGCGAGTTGCATCATCCGGAGATGACCCGCAGCCGACAGAGCCTCCCTCATATTGTATTGTCCTTTGTTTTCATATTCCTTGTCCAATCTGTATTTCGTACAAGCATTGTAGTATCTGGAAAATTCTTAGAAATTTGATCATGCACTTGTGTCACCGGGTGTTGGGATGTGTTTGGGATTTAATTTAGTAAACTGGATTGATTATCTGCCGTATTTATTTAATGAAATTTTATTCACTTATTATGTAATAAAGTGAAAGGTAACGATTTCAAAATTGTTAAAACGAGAATTAATTCAACTAATTAATGATTGGCTTGCCTGATAGTGGTGTCCGACGCCATCACGACCTTTATGGATTTTGGGTCGTGACAACGTGGTATCAAAGCACTAGGTTCCCTTAGGTTTCGCGAGTCATCAACAAGTTTAGTAGAGTCTTGCGAATCAGTATGGAGACGTTTGTACTTATCTTCGAGAGGCTACAGAGTTTTTAGGAGTACTTCCTTTATTGATTTCCTCATCGTGCGATTTGATTCCTTTAAGGCTTATGCCTATGTTTCTTCCTACTCAATCTTATACGTCGCAAAGCACTTGCTATGAATCGAGGATTTAAGGAATTGAAATGGTGCTACGGATATGGTGCGAGATGTTTTCCATGTGTAGTTGGTTGGGGTTGTTGTTGTTGCCCTAAAGAAGGATATTGTGTTGTTTCAACTCAGTAGTTGTGTTTCTGAGAGCTTTGAGGCTATGCTCATGTTGTTATGATGCTTATGATTAGCTATCACACGGTGTTGCTATGATGGAAGGATGTTTGCCCATATGTGGGGGCAATGAATGACTTGAAGGGAGGTCTCCTCGGAGCGTGATTTCGAGTTTTCAGTATTTTAGTTCCAGCGGAGGAAGGGCAATTGGGCTATGAATGTTCAAGTTTGGGTGATGGAGTAATAAGATTTGGTGTTTTTTCCAGTGAGGTGGAATTTTCATCGGTAATGTGATATCGTCGTCTTTGATAAAATAGAATGTGTTAAGTTCGTCGGTGCTATAGTTTCTTCGGTTGCATGGGGTCAGAGTATTGTGAAGAAGTATTGACGAATCGGTTTTCCGGGATCGTGGTCTCCGGTGGTTTAAGTATTGCTAATGAAGGCAACTCGAGAAAGATGATCTTCGAAGAGTTTGAAGTCGTGGTGATCTGCTGGTTTAAGAGCTACGGAGGATGATATTGAATTGAGGCAGCAATTGGGCAGCATACGATGAAGGAAGACATGTGAGAAGTGTCAGCGGCTGCTAAAATTTCTAAAAGACCAGGTGTAAGAAAAGGGGGCCAGGTAGTGCTTAAAGGGATGAGTTTAACTAAAGTGGGAGCATGGCATCGTGGCATATGAGTTCGCGGTAAGACAGGTGCCTATCTTGAGGAAATGTTTGGAGTGATTTGAGAATTTTAGTGGACGGTGATTGGGTCCACGAGCTTAAACTAAAATGTTGGTTATTCGGCGGAGGTTGGATACAACAAGGAGGAGTTGTTAGGGATGAAGAAGGATGCAATGTGGCGGTGGATTTGAAGATATTGTCGCGCAATTAATAGATGTCCATGAGGAGAGGACGGACTAGTGAAGTTGGTAAATTAAGAAGGGCGTAAGATGGGGTATTGATGTCGTAGAGATTGTGCAGTGCAGCGTCGTTGGAAGGTGTCATTTGGTAATTTCCACAGGTGGGTCATCTCCTGTGAGCATGTTAGCGGTCGTTTGGTTGAAAAGTTTCTGTGGGGAATTCTGGTGGTTATTCGGTAGGAGGCTAGATATGTGAATGATGCTAGAGAATTTGAGTATTCATGGAATGCTAATAGGAAGACTTAGAAGGAATTGACTTATTGGTTGGGCAAGATCATGTAGGAAAAGGAGAAAGGATCTCGGTGGATCTAGAGTGAAAGGAGTAGCTTCAAGCTAAGGTGGAGAGTCCCACCGCCTGTGATTAGGTTGCAAGATTATCCTCCCACGGGGTTGCAAATTTTTGGCGTATTGGCAAGTTGTGGCAGCTAAGGGGAGAGGAGTAAAATAGTAATTGCGCATGGGATTTGTTAAATGTGTGCAAAGTTGGCTCTATTGGGCCAGGGTTAAGCTTTAGAAGATTCAGAATTCATGCTTAAGGCATAGGTGAGTTATAAGGGCAGTGACTCAGTTACGTGCTTCATTGAGAAGGTGTTTGTATGCTAGAAGAGCCTTGGAGTTGATTGTATTCGGGGCCAGTCAGAGTGGGTGACCCTCAATAATGGTCCTAATGAATTCGAAAGTTAAGAATGTGGTGTTTAAGGGTTTCAGGCAGCGGTATGATTAAGGATCGATCTTTTCTAGCGTAATTTCTGAGAAAGGGAAAATGGTTGGAGTGTTCTATGATATTTTACATCGTGCGGGATAGTATTAGAGGAGTGATAGAAATAAACTCCGGTTTGTACAAGATTATCAAGATGAGCATATCAGTCGAAGGTGAATACGCACAAGAAGGGTGTGAGACAATTTGTGGAGTTGAGACAGCATGGTCTCATAAGTCAAAGCCACTCAGGATGAGTGAGGATTAAGTTTGTTATGTGTTGAATGGAGTTACTATTACTTCTGAGGCAATTAAGGATAATTAAAAGAAGATAGATTGGTCAGCCATGGTTGAAATTGCACATGTACGGCAGTGATCATTTCCTTCAGTGTGATTGAGTTATGCGTGTGGTTTGTGCCGATGTGTGTGAGGCTTGTCGGCCGTCGTAATAGATTTCATTTGGGAGCATTCAAGTATTATGGCTTGCCAGGTGTAGGCGGGTCCCGAAAGGATTAAAGTGGTATAGACTATTCCTTGAGGATTTTCCTGTTTTGTGATTACGAGTATTTACTCGTGTGTCGTTATGGTGCTCTTGAATTGAGGTAAGTAAAAATTTTCTATGTGATGAAGCATTCACCCCATTAGTGGTTCAGGGGTTATGATTATATTCTTGTACTATCGCATATTGTCATGTTAGGTGCAGTGAGCAGCATGGAATTGAAAGTGAGGATCAAGAGTGCGGTTCGGTGTTGAAAAGGATGTCATGAGCTCGGATGAGAAAGAAAAAGGAATTTGAATGTTTAGAGTAAGCTGGTGTTGTCTTCAATGTCACTTGAGATCGGTGTTTGGTGAATGAGGCTTGCACACTGGTTATGGGTTCTTGATTTGTTTTACAGTGTTAGTGTGGTCGGTGGTATGGATGTGAAGATTTGTTACCTTGTGTGGAAGGACATGGGAGCGAGACCACGGAAAGATCGTATGAGTGTGACATGTAGTCACTTAATGGATTGAAGATTCAGACTGGGTATGAAGAGGTGTAATATTTCTTATTGAGAGTTTATGCCTGGAAGGTGGTCAGTTCATCTTTGTTGCGAATTGTGGGGTGTAGTCCCGGCTATGATGGTGGTTCTTACGTGTTATGAGAAGAAGTGGGTCATTATGGACCCAGGTAAGGTTATCAGCCTAGTTCAGTGCGAGCAGAATTAGATTGAAGTGTGTAGATGGATTTAAATAGGACTATGGGTTCCATGTGAGTCAAATGTGTTCATTTAAGTTTAGTGCTTCTCAGGGAGGGGTGTTGGAATATCAGATGATGTTACGTCTTTGTAAAATTCATGTAATAATATGATTGTGCCGTGTGAGTTGTGAAATGGCTTGATAAATCCCTATGTGTTGAGTCTCCGTGTAATTATGATGTTATGTGAGAAGGAGAGCTCTTGAGATTCAGAGTATATATATATATCGCACCTCAGTTGTGCTTAAGTTTTGTAGCATATGGCTCTATCAATCTCCCTAGGATGGTATTATGCATCTAGCATGCTTGTGATCGATATTCAGTAATTTGTAATAGTGGGCAATTCAGCTCCGAGTATATCTCCTTATGTGAATTTTATGATGGGATCGGGTGGCACGCCGCCACGGGTATGTTATTTGGATCGGGTTGCACGTCGCGACAGTGTGATGTTGAGTAAGGTTCCTATATTTATTTTCCCTGTGTTTTGCTTCCTATATTCTTAGGAAAGTTCATATTTGTAGCGTGAGTCGAGTAGTCCCTTCCTGAGTCATTCCCTTAAGAATCATGTTCGAGTTGTGGCTTATTGGCGCATGGTGACATCGTGTGAGACTATTGGTCATGTCTGGGGTGATTTTTTGTTTGAGCAGTTCATACTGGGTGAGACGAGATTATTGGATCGGGGATCAGTGCGATAAGATTTTTGTGAAGTATATTGAAGAACAAATACCAGTATTTGGTTAGTAATGAGGTGACGATTTTAGTAAAAAAAAAAATAAAAAAAAATGAGAGATTCAATGTTTGGTTAACTCGGAAGTTGGTTAGAAATTTCTACACATCTCCTCTGTTGTGGTAGTATCGTGAGCATTATAGAAGGATGTACATATATATATCATAAGGTGCAGTGGGAGCTTCAGATTCGTGAAATTTTGGCTATTAGGGTTCAGGGAATGTCATTATGGTTAGGTGGTGAATTATGTGGTGCATGGCGCTAATTCAGTAAAGGTATGCAGTCATGTTCTAGTACATTGTGTGGTAGTTGATACGGTGTTCATATATTGGAAACAGGCCTGGCAGAGAATTTCAGGTATTGGAACTGGGTTCTGAGCTTATTGTAGGGATGAAAGAGGATATCTTCAGATTTGATCGAGCTAAGGTGCTCAGCTGGGTTGCGGTAGCACGGGCAGGTGCACGAGGTGTTAAATAGTGATTTCAGATAACTCAAGAGCAGTCTTTGGCACGTTCGAGGACGAACGTATGTTTAAGTGGGAGAGAATGTAACGACTCGACCGGTCGCTTTGATATCTAGTGCGTCGTTCAGCAATTTGAGGTCATGGAAGCTTCGTTTCAGGTATTATGACTTGTAGGCGTGGTCGGAGTTGAACTTCAGGAAGCTCGGAGTCAAATTGGAAAGAAAATTCTCATTTCGGAAGCCTTAAGCTGGAAGAATTGACTAAGATTGGAATTTGAGTAAATGACTTCGGAATCAGGATTTGAAGGTTCCAGCATGTTCATATGATGATTTTGGACTTGGGCGTATGTTCAGATCAGGTTTTGGATAACCCGGGAGCGTTTCGGCATATATTGTGGAAGTTAGCATTTTAGAAGAAATTTCATAAGTCTGGGTTAAAGTGCATTTCAGTGATATTGATATCCATTTGGGATTCTGAGTCTAGAATAGCTCCATATGGTGATTCTGGAGTTGGGAGCGCGATCGGAAGTGAATTCGGATGTTCGTAGGTCATTTTGAAGTCATTTGGCTAAAGATAGAAATTTGAAGGTTTTTGAGAAATCCGACCGGAAGTGGAAATTTTGATATCAGGGTCAGAATGCGATTCTGAAAGTTGGAGCAGGTCCGTAATGTCGAATATGACCTGTGTGCAAAATTTGGGGTCAATCAGACGTGTTTTGACGGGTTTCGGCATCGAATGTAGAAGTTTGAAATTTCAAAGTTCATAAGGCTTGAATTGGAGAGTGATTCGTTGTTTCGATGTTATTTGATGTGATTTGAGGCCTCGAGCAGGTCCGCATTATGTTTTGGAACAAGTTGGTGTAACTAGAGGGGGTCCCCGGGCCTCAGGTAGATTCCAGGTGGTTAACGGATCGAATTAGGAGTTTGAGGAATAGCTGAAGCTGCTGTCATCTGGTATGACCGCACCTGCGGGGTTTTGGCCGCAGGTGCGGAGCCGCAGAAGCGGCCATGGAGTCGCAGATGTGGGCATGGGCGCAGGTGCGAGGGTGTGTCCGTACCTGCAAAAGCGCAGATGCGGAAAGGAGGATCACAGAAGCGGGAGTTGCTGGGTTGAGTTAGAGCCGCACTTGCGACGAATTTCCGCAGGAGCGGCTATTGCACCGCAGGTGCGAAAAGACTGGGGGCAATGTGTTGTTTAAAAAACGGGTTTTGGCCAATTCCTCTCATTTTTCATTTGGCTTGTACGATTTTGGAGAGCTCAAGGAGGGATTTTCATCAAGCACCACTAGGTAAGTGAATTCTCCTCATTTATGAGTTAAATATGTGGTCTTGCATGGATTTAGACATGAAAAATTAGTATAAACTTGGGATTTTTAGGGGAAGACCTAGAATTGGTGATTTGGAGTTTTGACCACGAATTTGAGCATGGAATTAAGAGTAAATTATGTATTTGAGTTAGTAAAGCTATGGGTAGGCATTATCTTCGAGAAATTTCGGAATCCAGGCACGTGGGCCCGAGGGCAATTTATTCAATTCTTCGAGCGGAGTTAGGAATTTATATAATTTAAATGGTTATGCGTATTAGAGTATATTTTCATTGGTTTGTCGTTATTTGACTAGCTTTGGAGTGTTGTGCGAATTATTTGGAGTCGTCGGAAGGACTTGGAAACCGGTTATGGGATCTTCAGAGCGAGGTAAGTCTCCTTTCTAACTTTGTGAGACGGAATTGTCCCTATAGGTGAATTAATTATATATGTGCTACTATTTGTAGGGGCTACGTACGCACGAAGTGACGGGAGTCCGTGCGTAGCTACTATTATGCTTGTCCGGGCAGTCTAGGACCCAAAAGCATGTTTTACTTGTCATATTTGCAACCTTATTGAAGAAATTTAAAGTGAGTAGATCATTATCGCATTTGATAAATGAATTTCTGGAAAAGACTTAAATACTATTTTGTAACTATTAGAAGAAATCCTTGTCATTTATTGGTAATTGCTTTTCCCGATAAATGTCGGGGTGGACTGTTTGGATGTGTATGCGCATGTGTGACCGCTATGAAATATATATTCCGCGAGCGGGGTGATTCTTTCCACTACTCTCATGGGAGAGAGCCATATGCCACGACGGAATATATGCATCTATGGTTCGAGCCGTTCGACCCTCGGCATTTCCTGCGCATGATATGTATATGCTATATACCATCTGTGACTTGAATTGAAAAATTGTCTTAAGATTCAAATTGTTAAATGAAACGACAAAAAACCGGAGAATTTACAAATTTATGGAAACAGTTGCTCTTACCTGACATTATTTATTATTTGATGTTAATACCCATGTTTGATATCGTTCATTGATTATACTGTATTGGCTCCTAGCAAGTGTCAAAGTCGACCTCTCGCCACTACCTCTCTGAGGTTAGGCGGGACACTTATTGAGTACACATTGTTTTCGTACTCATGCTACACTTGATGTGCATTTTTATTGCACAGGTACTTTCACAGCGATGTGGCTAACTTGGAGACTTAAGCGAGCTGCATCATCCGGAGACGACCCGCAGCCGACAGAGCCTCCCTCAGATTGTATTGTCCTTTGTTTTCATATTCCTTGTCCAATCTGTATTTCGGACAAGAATTGTAGTATCTGAAAAATTCTTAGAAATTTGATCATGCACTTGTGTCACCAGGTTCTGGGATGTGTTTGAGATTTAATTTAATAAACTGGATTGGTTATCTGTTGTATTTATTTAACAAAATTTTATTCACTTATTATGTAATAAAGTGAAAGGTAATGATTTCAAAATTGTTAAAACAAAAATTAATTCAACTAATTAATGATTGGCATACCTGACAGTGGTGTCCGGCGCCATCACGACCTTTATGGATTTTGGGTCGTGACAAAGCATATACCCGATAACAAAAGGGTACGCCTAGAAAGCACAATACCCCGGGCGGTGCAGATGAACAATTTCGCCCCCCGCCGGAACGAGCTCAACTCGCTCTGGAATTCCCCATTTGGTTCTGAAGGCAGCAAGTGTCGCGGCATCCATTACCGAAAGAGCCAGAACCGGTTCTTCCCCGGGTGGATGGTTAAAATCATTCCGAGCATTCGCGAGGCGGGGCGCCGCCTCATCCACAGACGGAAAACTCTCATCCTCCGCCAAGTTCACCTCCTCAGCAGGGGGAGGCATGACGTTTTCCGGCGCCGGAGCGTTAGCAGCGTGATTAGGATTCGAGGAACTAGCCATCGGAAATCGGAATGGAGATCGAGAGTTTGAGGGAAAAATCACTTGAAGCTTATTGCACTCTTGTAAGGTACGAACAATAAACAGTTGGCAATCTCAAAGGTTTCTGCTTAAACTTTTAAATTGGGAGATTGCACCATCAAAGCAGAAGCCCTCTATATATAGGCGCGAAAGCCCAGAAGTGAAATGCCGCCACTTTCAAAAAGGCAACGAAATCGGCGCGAGAAACGATGCGACGCTTATAGCATGAAACATATACCATAAAGACACCTGGTGAATTAATGTCACATCAACTAACATGCACATCTGACAAGTCCCTTCGAAATGTCACGTATTCTCTCTGTTAAAGGGTGTGCGTCCACGACCCCAGAACTGGATTTAACCCAGGGGTCGACGGGCCTTCAGTCGACACACCCGCTCAGAAACAGCCTGGTTTTCGGCCCCGATGGCTTATAACGGCTGGATCCGTCCCCCGCGTCCGCTCGGAGGCGGACCTGATGGGCGGAGGGGCTAACTGTATGGATCAAAATCTGTTCACGAAGCCAGCAACAAACGAATTATCGATTGGACGACTAAGCCGTGGTCATGATTCGGCGAGCGCGACCCCGCTGGCCGTCGGTCGTGCCTGACGACGGGTTTGATCTGCAGGATAATCGTCATGAACTATGACCTGATGAAAAGGGAACCAGGGGAGAACCTATCGGTTAGGAACCAGGGGATAAAGAAAGGATAATGGATTATAAATAGGGGGATAAAAGGGTAGAGAAAGGGGGCGAACCACCAAGCAAGTACTCTGAATAAGAGCTCTCCTCAGACTCATTGGTATGAGAACAAATCACATCTAGAAGCTCAGTTGACTAAGAAGGGAGTCGACAATCTTCAGGAGGCCTCGCTCGTCACCCATACTCGAGTAAGGGATGATATTCTAAAATGTAAATCTATCACTCATGTTGGGTTCATTCTTGTAATAATCAACATAGATCAACGAGCATGTGCTCCCCGACATTCATATTCAATATAACCCGATCTAGAGTTTATTGTGTTTAGTTGAGATTTACTCTTTATGTCATTCGTGATTGATTTTGTGAAAAGTTTCATCGAGTTTTTGTGCAAACAAAGTACTTATTTAATCCTCTAAATTATCTACCTTTATTTTTTTCTCTATTTACTCTATATTATGGACTTACCTTAGAATAACTAAATTTCATTTAAAAAGTAAAAACTAGTTTTCAAGCATATATAATATTGGAACAAAATAATTGAGCAAAGTTTTCCAGCATATATAATGTATAATATTTTTTTTAAATTATATGCATGGTATCTATCTTTTAAAAGGTTTTTTCTCTTTTCTTCCCAATTGTGGTAATACAAGTTTTATATATTTTTTTATTACGAATAAATTATTCTAATTAAAAAATTTACTATACTCAAATATTGTATTCATTCAAGATGCTTGAACTCTTATTTTAAACAAATAGAATTTTTAATATAATATTTATGTGATTTGAAAATATTACTCATCAAAACAAGATACATATGCAACAAGCGTATAAAGGCGGCTCATAAATGGATACGTTTACATCTTTGGCTAATAGATATAAATTATAATGGAAATTTTACCTCCTATAGCAAAGGTATACACCCTATTGATTAAAAATTAAAATTATTTTAAAATAATATTTTCTTTATCTACCTTTTATATTTTATAGCAAAATAAGTATTTATGTTATAACCAATGAGGCATGAAATACGCTATTTATGTTTTTCCTCTCTCTTAGACAACTGGATATACCTATTTTTAAGGTGATTGTCGTTACTGTATTCATGAATACATGGTGCGAATACATGTGAATACACACATACAGCTGGACTGCCCTGATTTTAGGCGCTTTTTACTAATGTATTCATGAATGCAGCAACGTGAATATATGTGAATACATGTGCGTACAGCAGGACTGCCTTGATTTTTGGCGCTTTTTGTTGCTGTATTCAAGAATACATGGCGCAAATACATGTCAATACATGCGAATACAGCTGGATTGCCCAGATTTTAGGCGCTTTTTACTGCTGTATTCATGAATACAGCAGCGCGAATACATGTGAATACATGCGCGTACAGCTGGACTGCCCTGATATTAGGCGCTTTTTTATGTTGTATTGTCACGACCCGAAATCCCACCTTCAGGCCGTGATGGCATCTAATGTTGAACCCGCTAGACAAGCCAACGTTTAATCAAGTTTTCTTGTTTAAAATTGAAATAATAGCAATGACTAGAGCAAATATAATTAAAGAATGCGGAAGACTAATAAATTCAAGAACTTTAACGATAAACCTCATAAAAACTTCCTCAATTACACCCCAGAAACCGGTATCACAATCTGACGAACAGTCTAAGATTTCACTAAATACAATGGTCTGAAATAAGTGAATATAACTGTCTTGGAAATTACAAGATAAGACAGAAAATGAGAAAAAGGATAAGAGGAGACGCCAAGGCCTGCGGACACCCGCAGGACTACCCTAGTGTCGTCGTGGACTGAAGGCTACTCCCTGAATCACTATCCACTAGGTCCGGCACTATAATCTGCACACCATAAAGAAGTGCAGGTGTAGCATCGGTACAAGCGACCCAATGTACTGAGTAAGTGCCGAGCCTAACCTCGGCGAAGTAGTGACGAGGCTAGGACACGAGGACAATAATACCAATGCATATCGATAGTATAACAGGAAGTAATGACAGGAAATAAGCAAGTAAATACAACAATGGGGGATAACATGCGGAGGATAAAAGGCAACAACTAACCGAAACAACCGAACAAGATAACAGTTGAAACATGTAAATAACGGCAGGAATTAACAACTCTGAACAAGTAAATAAAAGAAAACGGCACGGCATGTCCCCTCGTGCTATAACCTCACAAACACTCGGCACGGAATGTCCCCTCGTGCATAACCTCACAATCACTCCGCACGGAATGTCCCCTCGTGCATAACCTCACAATCACTCCGCACGGAATGTACCCTCATGCATAAACAATAAACAATCCCTCGGCACAGAATGTCCCCTCGTGAATAACCTCACAATCACTCGGCACAGAATGTCCCCTCATGTATAAACAATAAATAATCACTCGGCACGGAATGTCCCCAAACATATGTAAAAGCAACAATTGACAGGAAAGACAATAATAAGAAACCTCAAATGTACAGAAATAATCAACAAGGGTTCTACCGTCCAGCCAAGGGACCCAGCTATAACCAGTCTCACTCGGAGGTATGAATTAACAAATAATCCTCACCCGATCGAATAATCAACAATAGTCTACACCATGAATTACTCTCAATGCATAACTTCCAGAGTAACAATTACTTCGCAACACAGGGAATATCAATGAAGACTATATAAATCATCAAGTTCGACTCACGGGCATGCTTGACCACAACATATAGGTACCCGTCACCTCACCTATACGTTGGACATGAATATCACATAGAAAATAAGACTCAATACTTATTCCCTCAAGCTAAGGTTAGGCCAAACACTTACCTCAAGGCCACGAACACAAATCAAGCCTCAACTACCGCTTTACCTCTTGATTCCACCACCAACTCGCTCGTATCTAGCCACAAGTTACTTGATTATATAAATAAATGCAAAATGAATAAATTCTAATGCATGGAAAGGAGTTTTCTAAAGCCCCCCCCCC
>ML272363.1:94846-116044 GCA_005239495.1 Nicotiana undulata | reverse complement strand
TAATATATAATTATATACAAATTATAAATAAATTGTATATAGATCGTAATTTTTGACCGAATTCTGTACCAAACAATTATATTTAAGTTGCAGATAAATTATAGATTTTGACTGAATTGTATATATTTTATAAAAAACTTTAGTTACTTTATGTGAATAGAAAATTTTGAATACACAGTAAAAAATTTAAAATCTCGTATATAGGAAAAAGTCCCATTGACTATTGAGCCATATGTGCTCATCATTGATAAGGTATAAAGGATCTAAGCGTCATATTGTTGAAGTTGAGCGAGTTCTCATTTATGAAGGTCAACCTTAGACATTGATTATCGTTATTGACATAAATTATATTGAAGGTCAACCATGAAAGTATTATTTATGGAAAATCCTTAAAGATTTGAAATGCTTTAAATGTTCATGAAATAATTTAAAAGGCCTATTGCTTTCTTCAAATGTTTCATATCAAATGTTATGCTATTTTACTATTCATGTGTTTTTTAAAAGTCTCTCTCCAACCTTAACAGTAAGTAGGATATTTACGGGATATAATTATATAAAATCATGGGTGCTAGTAGCGGTATTCAAATCGAATCGGAAAATAATACTAAACCAAAAAATCAAATTAAATCGATCAAAAAAATTGATTAGAGTTTGGTTTGACTTGATTTGGTATTGAATAAAAAACTCTAACCAAACCGATATATATATATATATATAAGACTTTATATTATATTTCGTTAAAAAATGTTGAAATATTTGGGATCCTCTCATGTGTTAACCTTGAAAGCATACATTAATGAAAATTATTGTGAGACGACTAAAAGAACAACTATCATGTGTTACTAAAAAAAACTCTCCCATTAGAATATGATCATATCTTTGTCAATTTTTTCAATATTTACTTAACATATATTCACTTATCAAAACTTTATCTATACATTAACAAAATAAGATTGGAATAATGTTCATGTAACAAAACCCCCAAAAATCCGAAAAACCCAATAAAACTGAATCAATCCAAACCGATAGAGTTGATTTAATTTGATTTTGATAAAAATTGAACTAACTCAGTCCATGTAAACCTCTGAGTACCCGAATTATAGACTTAATTTTATTCTGGATGCGTCTAGAGGCTTGTCTTGTGCCATCACTTATGTACGTCTTTAGTTTAGAGATTCTATGGCATGAAGTCTAATTACGTACATGAGACTTCATTGTTGATATTGTTATTGTTATGCTTAAGTATTAAACACACATCCACGTATTGTTTTAATATTTTGGAAAACCTTATCTATTTGGTTTACTGATCATCCAACGCTTTTGTATACGGCCAGAATCAGAGAGTCCGATTTCGAGGTTCGAATGGTGCCCCGACTTCAAGCTCGGGCCACTCGAAGTAAAGGTCATGCCCGATTTAAGAACACACACTTCGAGGGATGAAATCGGAGACCCGACGTGGCTTACCTCGAACACAGTACATTTCCGATGACACTCAAGAAAGAGGGGGAATCTCTCAAGGACACGTGGATCAGGGCGTGAATTGTGAGAAAGATTTGTACGAAATAGTACAAATCCGTACCAATGTTTTAAAAGGCGGGGTGTAAGGCAAGGCGTTTTACCTCTGACGAAGCGAGTCGAGGCGTAAGCCCTGAAACTTGGGGCGTAAGTCCCACGGATCTTTAAATTTTACTAATTTCAAGAATTTTAAGATAGTATAAAATAAAAAATAATTATAAAAATTATATTAAAACCACAAAATTATAACAATTAATCTATTTAAAATATTTATAAATTATAATTCAACTATGAATCATACGAAAAGTATGACATATATCATAATATACAAATTAGTTACAACTCAAATATCAAAAGTAATGTATTCAATGCGAATTCTTATATGTATCTTTTAAGGAGTAACGAATCTTGAAAGAATTTCGATATTATAATTTGATATTTTTTTTAAATAGTCCTTTTATTTAACATGCTTTCTATTTGAAAGAGAATTTATATAAAAACATAATTCACAATTTCAATATGATTTTCTAGCATCATTTATTTTTAAGTTTCAACAAGTTAATAAAGTGACACATAATTCACCATATTATACTGTGATTACTAATTATTTGTAAATAGTTACTAGCTAATACTGGTCTATTAAAGTAATAAGTATTGTATCTCGTAAACATGAAAAATATAATCTTTAGAAAATAATTATAAAAAAGTATGGACTATTATATAATAAATACATAACAATAAATAAATAAATAAATACTTTTAAATGAACGATTTATTTAAAATTTACTATCATAGCAGTCTTATTGGATAACATGCAATAATTTTTATTTTAATTATGACATAAAATACACTCAACATAATAATTAAAATAAAAAAGTAATTTTGGATAGTCAACTATTTATTAAGAAAATTTGAGGATTTACAAGGTCAGTTACAGACAATTACATAAAGTTCTATTAGGCGAGCCCAGTATGCTGGGCGTTGGGCGTGTCTGGGGCGTAAGCCCCAACGGGCGAGGCGTAAGTCTCACGGAACTAAGCCTCATACATAAGCCCAGGGGCGTTTTACGAGATCTCCGCCCAGTTGTTATGCAACTGTACCAATAATATTCTTTGTCATAATTAGAAATGTATCATACTAGGGTTTTCCCATCCTATATAATGGGGACCCCAATCATTTGTAAAAAATATCATTCACTGCAATAGAACATTCTACTCTGCTTTTCTCGTTTAATGTGCTCTACAATTATTCTTCAGCTTTATTGCTCTTAATTTATTGTTCTTACTTCATTGCTATTTACTCACCTCGAGACCCCCGAGGCTATCGAACTCGAGGTCCCTATCCTTTAACAACACTGGTTTGGTTTATCATTTCTTCTCACTTAAACTTAATATTTCTTGATTGTTCACTAGTATTGGAACAAACCACATATTTTTAGAACCACAAATCAAATATAATTGTTACCACTATTTTCGAGGTAAACAGTTTGGCGCCCACCGTGGGGCTAAATATAATAGTGATTATATTAGTGCTAGTTTTCTAGTAACACATGTTACTCTTCACACTTTTTCTTGTCTAAGATTCTTTGATTTCAGGATAAAAATATGTCTAACTCAGCAAACTCACCCGTACATGGAAACGACGACCTCGGATTCCATGGAGAAAACAATGCAACAGCTTCAGGGGCCGGTGTACCACCGCTCAACCCTGGGGTAGCACCAACACAAAATCCAATCGACGTTGGTTCACACATTGCTTTGCATGTCGACCTGGACGTTGATATTGAAGGAAGTGTACGCGGAGGTGACCAACCTGACACACAAAGGACATAGGATCGAGAAGAAAGAGAAGTCAGTCTACAAGTAGTTTTTGAAATGTTGCAAGCACAACAAGTTGCTATCGCTCAGTTGCAGAGTCAGCAAAAGACTCCAAGCGGAGTAGAACCAGAAATGGCTCCTCGAGTTGAGCCAATCCCCGAAAGATCAAGCAACAATGGGCTGAGAACCGACCCCACCATTATGAAAATGCTCGAGGAACTCGCTAAGGGGATCGAGTCGGGAGAAAAAAGATTGAGGACAACGTCAAGAAGGTACAAACATACAACTCGAGGGTCGACCAGATACCAGGAGCACCTCCAGTTTTGAAAGGACTGGATTCAAAGAAGTTTGTACAAAAACCATTCCCCCGAGTGCGGCCCTGAAGCCCGTTTCGAAGAAGTTTCGGAGGCCAGATATACCGAAATACAACGGGACCACCGATCCCAACGAGCACATCACCACATACACTTGTGGTATAAAGGGGAATGATTTGAAAGACGACGAGATAGAGTCTGTTCTATTGAAGAAATTTGGAGAAACATTGTCCAAGGTGGCCATGATGTGGTACCATAACCTGCCCTCGAACTCTATTGATTTGTTTGCCATATTGGCAGACTCGTTTGTAAAGGCACATGATGGTGCCATAAAGGCTGCTACAAGGAAGTCTGATGTATTCAAAATCAAGAAAAGAGAGAACGAGATGTTGAGGGAGTTCGTATCCCATTTCCAGTTGGAGCGAATGGAGTTACCACCAGTCTCCGATGACTGGGTTGTACAAGCTTTTGCTCAAGGGCTGAATGAACAGAGCTCGATAGCTTCGAGGCAGCTGAAACAGAACTTGATCGAGTATCCCGCCGTAACTTGGGCGTACGTACATAGCAGGTACCAGTCAAAGATTAGGGTCTAGGACGACTAGTTGGGAGACCTCTCGGGCTTAGTTTATCCAAGCATGCTACTAGAAAAGGAATCGAGAAATGCAGACAGAGAGCCAAGGCTGAACAAAGAAAGATATCAGCTATACATCGAAGACAGAAGGAACACATCGAGGCGCAACATACCTCGAAATGATCGAAGAGCAAATCGAGGTCAGAACTCCCGGCGACTCACGAGTAAGACCGGGTTCGATAGGCACTCGGGACCGGTGGAGGCACCCTGATTGTCGGAATACAACTTCAACATCGATGCCTCAGATATCGTATCATCCATTGGCAAGATTAGAGATACGAGATGGCCCAAGCCCATACAGACCGATCCTTCTTAGAGGAACCCTAACCTAATGTGCAAGTATCATGGTACTCATGGTCATAGGACCGAGAACTGTAGAAAGCTTAAAGAGGAGGTAGCCCGGTTGTTCAACGAAGGGCACCTTCGAGAATTTCTCAACAACCGGGCCAAGAATCATTTCTGAGAAAGGGATGTAAACAGGAAGAATGAAGCGAAAGAGCCCCAACATGTCATTCACATGATCATCGGCAGAGTCGACGTCCCACAGGGACCCATATTCAAGCGTACCAAAGTATCCATCACAAGGGAGAAGCGGACTCGGGACTACATGCCCGAGGACGCCCTCACATTCAGCGAGGAAGACATCGAGGCCTTATCTCAGCCTCACAATGATGCACTGGTAATTTCTATCCATTTGAATAAAGTTCAAGTTAAACATATTCTCGTGGATCCAGGTAGCTCAGCAAATATAATCAGATCAAGGGTCGTGGAGCAGCTCGGGCTGCTCGACCAAATCATACCCACCTCTTGAGTCTTGAATGGATTCAACATGGAGAGTGAAACAACGAAGGGAGAAATCATCCTCCCCGTGAACGTGGCTGGAACCATACAGGACACCAAGTTTCATGTCATCGAAGGTGACATGAGATATAATGCCCTACTTGGAAGGCCATGGATCCATAGCATGAGGGCAGTGCCATCGATCCTTCATCAGATGATGAAGTTCCAAACAAAGGATGGCATAAAAATAGTATATGGAGAGCAACATGCCGCTAAGGAGATGTTCGCAGTGCATGACTTGGCACCAGTTTCGACACCATCCACCTCGGAAAAGTCAAAGGACAAATAGGTAGCCCAATAGCAATCACAGCTCATACCCTCAGTTGTGCCCGAGGGATAGATGGCCGATGAACAGGTGGTCGAGGACGATGTAGAAGATTTCCTCACCCCTCGATCCTTCGTTGCTCCCCAGGAAACAGATGCGACGAAGTCCACACTCGAAGAACTCGAGCAGGCCGTATTGATCAAGCATCTTCGAGAACGAAAGGTATACTTGGGAATGGGATTAACCCCCGAACTCAGGAAAAAACTCATTCAATTTTTTATTGATAACATTTATTGCTTTGCTTGGTCCCACTTAGATATGACAGGGATTCCACCGGAGATAACCACTCATCGATTAAGTTTCGATCTTATATTTAAACCGGTGAAGCAAAAAAGGAGGCCTCAGTCCGAGGTAAAGCATGTATTCAAGTCACGACCCCAAAACTACTCAGGCCGTGATGGATCCTATCGCGATACTAGGCTAGCCAATCCACTACACATAACATAAGGAACTTTTCATTTAATTCAATATTAACCGACAATTCATAAAATTACCATTTTTAGCATTTCAAGCAAGTAGAGATAAGTAAGACATCTAAACACTGCCCCAAAACCCGGAGTCATCAGTCATGAGCATCTAAAAGGAAATACAAATCTGTATTTTTCCCTTAATACAAACAATTCTGAGAATGTACATAATGACGAAATAGGAAAGAGAAAGGCGAAGATGGGGACGCCGTGCAGCTACCTTGCAATCTCCGAAAGGCTCCAAAGGGAACAAATCCGCTCTCACTATGTCCTGGCACCTGAATCTGCACACAAGGTGCATGGAGTAACATGAGTACTCCAACTCAGTAAGTAACAATTATAACTAAAGACTTGAGTGTAGTGACGAGCATTTAAAGATCATGTAAAGCCATATAATAAGCAACAGTGAAAATAATTTTAATCGAGTCAGAAATCTACATTATGATTTTTTCATAAAATCTCCAGTTTTCCATTTAGAATCTCGTATAAAACATTTGTTCAACGTTTTCATTAGAGGCTCAGTGTAAAGAAGAGTGAAAACAGTAGTTTCATAAAAATATCAGCCCCTTAGGCACAGTGTCACTCACAAATAAAGCCTCTAGGGCAAGCCTCTCAGTCACTCGTGACTCTACTCTCATAAGTCAATGCTCACACTCAACACTCTCACTCAACAGGTACCATATAATAACCGCTGCCGCGCAACCCGATCCATATAATAAATGTTGTGGTGTGCAGCCCGATCCACAATAGTAACCGTTGCGGCGTGCAGTCCGATCCAATATCTCGCTGCGGCGTGCATCCCGATCCACATATATCTCGATGCGGCATGCAGCTTGATCCATATATATATCCTCACAATCGGCTCTCAGCCTCACTCAGTCATCATCCTCAAAAGCCAATCGGGCAACTCATCACAAATCACAGGGACTCAGCCCAAAATATCTTTCATTAATTAAAAATAGAGTGATAAACAGTGAACATGTTTAAATCAAGACTGAGATTATATTTTCTATCAAAACAGTGTGAGAATAGTAGTAAAATATTCCTGAGGGTCCAAACAGGTCGGCACAAGGCCCCAAACATGGCATATCGCCCAAAATATAGTATCAATCTATAAAATACGGGATATCATATGATTTCAAATCAAATACGCGGCTTAATAGTCGCTACTAGACGGACCAAGTCATAATCCCTACCAGTGCACGCCCACACGCTCATCACCTAGCATGTGTGTCACCTCATTTATCAAAACAATACGAAATACCGGGGTTTCATACCCTCAGGTCTAGATTTACAATCGTTACTTACCTCAAACCAGCCAAAATACTAATCCGCAATGCCCTTGCCTCTTGACTCAGCCTCCAATTGCTCCGAATCTAACTAGAACCAAATTTATATCATCAATATACACTAAAGGGACAAAGCCCACCCGAAAATAATCGAATTACATCAAAAATCCTGAAATTGGCCAAACTCGACACCCGGGTCCACATCTCAAAATTCAATAAAAATTACAAAACTAAAATTCTTATTCACTCACGAGTCTACCCATATCAAATTCATCGAAATCCGACCTCAAATGCCCATTCAAATCCCCAAAAGCATTTTCCAAACTTTCTTCCACTTTTAACCCAATTTCCACCTCAAATCACAAATTAAATGATGACATTGAAGGCAAAATCATGGGAATTAACCAAAACTAGGTAAGAATCACTTACCCCAAACACCCACGCAAGAATCTCTCCAAATATCGCATTCTACCGAGCTCCCAATTAAATTTTGTGATATGAACTCAAAACCCTCATTTTTGAACTTTAAATTCTGCCGAGGTATTCCTTCTCCGCGTTCGTAAGCCACCCATCGCGTTCGCGATGAACAAAACCTCTCAAAAGCCATTTCCAAATTCTTCTCAGACAACCAGTAGCATAATGGCCATAACTATTAGTACAAAACTCTAAATTACAAATTATTTAATGTTTTGGAAACTAAACACCAAGATCTACAACTTTTGTTTTTGGTAAGTTTTCAATTCCTAATAGATTTTGAGATATAAGATGCCAAAGTCAGCCTTGTGTAACACAAATTTCTTCTTCATATTTTCGGACAGTCTGTAGTTTACCAGCCATAAGTCTTTGTACACAAATCCAAATACTAAATGGTTTACATTTCTAAAAACTTGACACAAAGGGCTACAGCATTTGTTTTTGTATCATCTTCAAATTCCTTATAGATTGTGAGATATGAGTCTCCAAAGTCAGACATATGTAACAGAGATTTTTCTTCTTCGCGAACGCGAAGAACAAAGTCCTTGAAGCCAAATCCTTCTTCGCGAACGCGAAGAACAACACCAGACACCAGCATCAACTATTGCAAAGCAACCCTAAATGATCCGAAACCACCCCGAAACACACCCCAGGCCCCCGGGGCCCCGTCCAATCACACTAACCAGTCCCATAACATAACAAGGACCTGCCTGAAGCCTCAAACCACATCGAAATCATGAATCGCACCCCAATTCAAGCCTAATGAATTTTAGAACTTCAAACTTCTACATTTGATGTCAAAACCTATCAAATCACGTCCAATTGACCTCAAAGTTTGCACACAAGTCGAAAATGACACTACAGACTTGCTCCAACTTTCGAAATTCCATTCTGACCTCGACAACTAATTTTTTTCTGCCGACCGGAAAGCGCCAAAAACTCAATTTCTCCAATTCAAGCCTAATTCTACTCCGGACCTCCGAAAAATATTCCGAACACACTCCTAAGTCCCAAATCACCTAATGAAGCTATCCGGGCCATAAAAATCACATTCTGAGGTCATTTACCTATAAGTCAACTTCTGGTTGACTTTTCTATCTACAAAGCCAACTTAAGAGACTAGTGTCTCATTTATCTCCACAATCACTCTGAACCCGAGCCAACCAACCCAACACAACATAAAAGAGCTGAAAAACACATAATAAAATAGAAATAGAGGAAACGGGGCTAAACTCTCGGAACAACCGATCGGGTCGTTACAATTCATCAAAGATGAGGTAACCAAACTTCTCAAAATAGGATCCATGAGGGAAGTAAAATATCCCGAGTGGCTAGCTAACGTAGTGGTAGTCCCTAAAAGGGGAAATAAACTCAGAATGTGTGTAGACTACAAGGATTTTAACAAAGCATTCCTTGAAGATTCTTTCCCACTGCCCAACATTGAGCGATTGATCGATGCTATGGCTAGCCACGAGATCCTTACTTTTATCGACGCCTACTCCGGGTACAATCAAATTCAAATGAACCCGGAGGACCAGAAAAAGACTTCGTTTATCACGAAGTATGGTACATATTGCTATAATGTAATATCGTTCGGGCTAAAAAATGCAGGAGCAACATATCAATGCTTAGTTAATAAAATGTTCGAACATAAAATAGGCAAGTCTATGGAAGTTTACATTGATGACATGCTAGTTAAATCCCTACGTGCATATGACCATTTGATCCATTTGAAGGCAATGTTTGATATCTTGAGAAAGTACAATATGAAACTCAACCCCGAGAAATGCGCCTTCGGAGTTGGCGTAGGCAAGTTCTTGGGTTTTATGGTGTCGAACAAGGGGATCGAGATCAACCCCGATAAAATCAAAGCCATCAAGGAAATCACCATCGTAAACAATGTAAAGGTCGTAAAACGGCTAACCGGAAGGATAACTGCCCTGGGCCGGTTTATCTCGAGGTCATTAGATCGGAGCCATCATTTTTTCTCCCTACTCAAAAATAAAAATAATTTCGCATGGACTCCAGAGTGTCAACAAGACTTGGAAGAATTAAAACGGTATCTCTCGAGCCCACCTTTGCTCCATACCCCGAAGGAAGATGAAACACTATACTTCTATTTACCCGTATCCGAGGTGGCGGTAAGTGGCGTGTTGGTTCAAGAAGATCAAGGTACGCAATTTCATGTCTATTATGTAAGTCGGACCCTAGGAGATGCTGAAACCAGGTATCCGCATTTAGAAAAATTAGCTCTTGCATTAGTAAGTGCATCTTGGAAGTTGAAACCATATTTTCAATGTCATCATATATGTGTATTAACTACATATCCACTTCGAAACATCTTGCATAAGCCAGAATTATCGGGCCGATTTTCCAAATGGGCCATAAATCTTGGAGGGTATGGTATCGAATATCAACCTCGAACGGCTATTAAGTCTCAAACTTTGGCAAACTTCGTGGTCGATTTCACGCCTGCCCTCATACCCGAAGTAGAAAAGGAACTCTTGCTAAATACGAGTACATTATCGGGGGGTATGGACCCTATTCACAAACGGTGCCTCAAATGTGAAAGGGTCCGGGCTCGGCATTGTTTTGAAATCGCCTACGGGAAGCATAATTAGAAAATCTATAAAAACTTCGAAATTGACTAACAATGAGGCCGAGTTTGAGGCCATGATTGCAGGTCTCGAGTTGGCTAAGATCCTGGGAGCGGAGGTCATCGAGGCCAAGTGTGAATCCATTTTGGTAGTCAACCAAGTAAATGGAAGCTTCGAGGTTCGAGAAGATAGGATGCAAAGATACTTAGACAAACTACAAGTGACACTGCATCTCTTCAAAGAATGGATGCTGGTCCACGTACCTAGAGAACAGAATAGCGAGGATGATGCACTCGCAAACTTGGGCTCATCTGTTGAAGAAGATGATATTGTCCCGAGGACTGTTGTCCAACTATCGAGGTCGGTGATCGAAGAAGGCCGTGCATAAATTAACTCAACGAGTCTAACGTGGGATTGGAGAAATAAGTACATCGAATACTTGAAGCATGGGAAGCTCCCTTCGGACCCAAAAGAATCGAGGGCCCTCCGAGCCAAAGCAGCTCGATTCTCACTCGATGAAAATGGAACATTATATAGAAGGTGTTGATATCCAATTTTTCCCTATAATATTTTTTAAATTCATATATACCTTTAAAACTATGCATTAGCCTCAATTGATATTTTTCATAATTTTTACATTTTTAAATTAATTTATCCCAGTATTTATTTATTTAAATAATTACAAAATTGCATCAAAAATGACTTTATAACATTTCTTGATTTAATTTTACTATTTATAGTCATATTAAGTTCAAATTATTTCACAAATGGACAGATTTACACCTTTTGGTTACAATTGCAATAACTTTGCAATTATAGCCCGTGCATACATTATTGCATTATCTTACCAGAAAATGGCTCATTGTATGTTTTTAAAATGTTGAGTAATTATTTTAAAATATTTCTATGCATGAAAATTATTTTTTATAATCTGTTAATTATCTTATAAAATATTTTTTATTAATTGTTTGGGTATTTAACAAATATCCCCTTTATTTTCAGACCTAGCCCTTTCCAAACCAGCCCAAAACCCCTTTTAAAATTAGCCCAAACCCCCTTAGGCCCAAATACACCTGCCCGACCCAATACCCCCATTCAATCATGACCGTTGATCATTCAGATCAACGGTCCATATTCTCTTTTCCATAATTAAACCTAGACCTAACCCCCCCAAACCCTCCCATTCTCTCCTCTCACCCGCCGTCATCACTTCCCTCTTCTCTCAACTCTATTGACTGAACCCTAGTTCTAAACGTCGTCACCGGCGTAAACCTCCACCCTGTGATGATTCCCTGTCTTCTCCGGCTAGTCCTGGCCTTCTACACACCATGTCTCTTTGACTTCTTAGATCCTTGAGAAGATCTCAAGGAACCCAATCGTTTCTGGTTGACACTTTGCTTATCAGCATGTCTCAGGCCATTTCTCGACTGTGAGTAAAAAATTCCTCTTGTTTTGTTACGAAGCTATGGTTTCTTGACCTATTCTCCCATCTCTACTACTTTTCTGGAAACCCTAGTCTGATACTATCGATCCTTCTCAGATATGTATAGAGCTGAGATGAATCGAGCACTATTACATGTTTCTCTTTGAAAATTTATGGTTTTAACAAATTATTCCGACTTTTCCCTAAAAAACTAGGGTTCATCCCAAGTTGTTTTCAAAGGCTTTTCTAACTCCTAAGTGTTTGATTAATTTTTCTTTCGTCTTCGTGACTGATTTGTGCAAAATACTTAAACCTTAGTTGATTTTATGTGATGCACTGGTTTTTTCAACCTTTGCTTCGATTTTGGGTACTTTCTGTGTTACCAGTCGTATTACTTTGCTCTATTTTTTGGACTTAAATATTTTCTTTGTCAAATCCATTATTTTGTAGTTTTTGTCCTAATTAATCTCTATTAGGGTTCAAATCTGTTTTTCCGGTTAATTTCCATATTTTTGTGAAGTCTTGCTTAGTCTAATTTCTATTTATGGAAGTTGATATTTTTTTCCGAAAATAGTATTATTTTTAAAAGTTTTGCTGATTGTTTCCTATTATGTTGTCCTGTTATAGATTCGTATGCATAGATTTATTTGTTTCCTTGTTTATGACCTTAATTGGTCATCCCTGCCTTATTTGATTGCCCGTATAAATTTGAATTCTTACTGATTCTTTTACATGGTATGATTGGGATTCTTGCCTTAATTAAACCCCTGTTATTACTGTTTGATCAATTACCCCTAATTAAGGGGACTATCCCGAATCCTTTATGTGATTGGATTTTGTGACCCTATGATTTCCTTAATTGACTAAATGTTGATTCCTTTACCTTATTTGTTCTACTCTTAAACTGCTATATATACACTCTTGTTTTACCTCTCAGACGAACACTTAGTTCAGAATACACACACGCACTCAAACTCTCTCCTCTTTCTCTGCTACTTGTGCTAACTGTGGTCTAGCCGGCTGAAAGCCAAGTCTAGACAGTGGAACTATACTTGCTTTACATTCTGCACTTTGCTTCTTTAACTAGCATGTCCCTAGTTCAATTCTATAACTCAAACTCTATGTGTTCCATGTCTGTAAATCCATGCCTATCCCTGCACTAGTTCAATTAGCTATGTATTCAATTTGTCTCCCTGTTTACTGCTTTATTCAGCATGGCTAAATTTTATCCTCTCTTGTTTAAGTGTGTAATTAGCATGTCTAGGTCTCACTTGCTTGTTTGATACTTGGCCATCATGTTTATTTCGTCCCTGTTTACTTCCCTCAACTAGTGTGATCATGTTAGTGACTTAGCCTTCTAATGTACTTGATTGATCCTAATTGTATGGCCAATCTTGTGTAATGCACCCCTGTCTTCAACATGACTTTTACCACACTTTTTCTCTATGTTTAATTGCCTATTACCATGACTAACATGTTAGGTCTCTGAATCAGTAGATTCTCAATGGTTCTGTGCATCTGTTGGCCTATATGCTTCCCCCTTGTACCCTGCTCATGTATCCCTGATGTGAACTCTATATGTTCCCAACCCCCCTGACCCCTGTTTGTAAAACTGTTTTGAGTCTGGGCATTCTAAGTCTGTTTGATTGTATGTTGAATACTTGTTCTTCTCAGAATTGATTTCAAAAACCGTTTCCACTCTTAGTATTTTTTTTAAAACTATTTATATTCCTGAAAACCTTTTCACCCCTAAAAGTCTTATCTCTACACTGTTCTTTCAAAACTATGTCAAGCACTCTCACTTCTACTCTTAGATTATTAAGTTCTGCCCCTCCAGTGTGTGTACTACCTAGGAATCCATGAGATTCCTCTGAACTCTATCACACCGGGGCTGGCCCTTCCACACTGCACATAACCAATCTTCTATTTAAGAATGGGTCTTGGTGTGAGCATTGCCCGGGATCCCCGAGATCCTTAGGGAACTTTGACACACCAGGACACACCATTGCATATGGGACTCTTGGCATTTGAGACTGTTTTGAAGGCCTGGCATTCCTAGGTTTACTTTGGGCCTAATTCAGGCTCCCTATAGTATAGTTTACATTTATTTATGTAATTCATTCACTTCTGGTCTGTAATAATGATCCTTGGATATTGGGGAAATTAGCAAAAGGGGAGAGATTCCTATATGATTTTGTGGGGAGCCGGGTAGAAATCATGCTTTAGGCCTATATATTATGCTACTTGCATTAGAGATCATGTTCTAGGTCTGTTGTGACATTTGCATTAGAAATCCTGCTTTAGGGTAATCACATTGACTGATTTTGCATATTAGAAAATATGTTATAGGCTCATCACTTCTTTTATCACGAAATTCTAATTCTGCATAAGTCATAATCACCTAGAAGCCATGTCATTAAGTTACTGCTGTAATCCTGCCTAATAAAATGGCCATTCTCTATGTGTATTAGAAATCCTGCCTTAGGACTGTATTTGCATTTGCTTTATGTCTATGTCGCCTAAATAAATAATTGTCTATAAAGATGTTTAAAAACAGCCCCAACACATAGATACCATGTTATACGATAAATATGCATGAATTCAACTTTTATAACATTCAGCACCTAGACCAGCATGCTATAGGACTTAATAACTTCAAGTTGTTTTAATTAATTACCAGAATTATGATCGCATTTTTATAGGGTATTACAGACTCACCCTAGGAAAGCCTTAGGTAATTAAGGTCTTACAATATTGTAAAATTGTGCTCTGCTTATTTGTGAAATTGCCCAGGTTTAACAGGTTCTAAAATCAGTAGGCAAACTGATTAGGTTTATGCCACTCCGCTCTAAATAATACTGCATATTCTCTGCTTGTCATGCTCACCTAGATATCCTGTTCTAGAACCTTTCTGAAATTCTTTAAAATCTGTTGTTTGAGACGTGCTACTTATTTGTTTATGTGTGGAGGTAAATATGAGCTCTCTTAATTATTTTCATACTTGACAGTCCTATATGTTCTTTGTTGTCTCTTAGATTTTCCCTTTTTTAATACCTTAGGAGAGTCTAGAACTGCCTAAAATTAGAGGTCCTAAATACCTACGGGACCACAAGGAAGGGACGGGTAATGCACGCTTAGAGTCCGCCTAATTTAAAATCGCTTATATAACCGCTAAGGGGAGGGTGATGGGTAGTAAAAGGATATGATGACATGTGCGCTAATACCACGTGTATCCCCTCTAGCTGAGGAAGGATTACCGAGTATTGTACAGATGTGATCCTATAGGCTAATAAAATTAGGACTTCCATATCCTTATGCATATGTGTGCTTAGACTGATTATCTGTTAAAAGTCCTTTATTCTTTTTACATATGTGTGCTTAGACTGCTTATCTGTTAAAAGACTAATTCACAAAAGTAAGTTTGGTCGGGACCCACCGTTGTGGACCTCGAGGGGTGCCTAACACCTTCCCCTCGAGGTAATTTCAAGCCCTTACCCAATTTCTGGTGACAAAAACCGGTTTCATGAGTTACTTGCAATAGGTGCCCTAACGCACCTTAATCTGTTAGGTGGCGACTCTTCAAATTCTTATACCCCTTTCCCAAAAGGAAACGAGTTGTCCCAAAAATATGTCGCAACCCGGACTCCACGAGGAAAAAGGGGCGCGACAGAAGGACCTTCGATGGATCACTGGCAGTGTGCTTGGGATTGGGGGACACCGATTATGTGCTACGAGAAATCCACGAAGGCACTTGTGGGAACCATTCTGGTGCAGATTCTTTGGTTCGCAAAGTGATCAGAGCAGGGTATTACTAGGATAGCATGGAAAAGGATACCAAGGAGTTCGTTCGAAGGTGTGATAAATGCCAAAGATTTGTACTGATGATCCATCAACCCGGTGAACAACTTCATTCAGTCCTATACCCGTGGCCATTCATGAAATGGGGGATGGACATCGTCGGACCCCTACCAACGACACTAGGTAAATCTAGATTTATTTTGTTTATGACTGGCCACTTCTCAAAATGGGTAGAACCACAAGCCTTCAAAAAGATAAGAGAAAAATAAGTCATTGACTTCATATGGGAACACAACATATGTCGGTTCGGGATTCACTCTGAGATAACATGCGATAATGGGAAGTAGTTCATCGGCAACAAAGTGACGAAATTCCTCGAGGACCATAAAATCAAAATGATCCTATCAACGCCTTATAACCCAAGTGCAAATGGTCAAACCGATTCCACAAACAAAACCATCATCCAAAACTTAAAGAAGAGGTTAGATGATGCGAAGGGGAAATGGAAAGAAGTGTCGCCTGAGGTACTATGGGCATATCGAACAACATCAAAGTCAAGCACAAGGGATACCCCGTTTTCTTTGGTATATGGGTCCGAGGCATTGATCCCAGTTGAAGTCGGGGAATCGAGCATCAGATTTCAACATACCACTGAGGACTCGAATAACGAGGCCATGAATACTTCCCTCGAGCTACAAGATGAAAAACGTGAAGCCGCTTTAGTTCGGATGACCTCTCAAAAGCAAAGGATCGAAAGGTACTACAACAGAAGAACGAACTTTCGCTACTTCGGAGTCGGGGACTTAGTTCTAAGGAAAGTCAACCTCAACACTCAAGACCCAAATGAAGGGAAATTAGGCCCTAATTGGGAAGGACCGTACCGTGTCCTCGGAGTCATAGGCAAAGGATCCTATAAACTTCGCTCAATGGAAGCGAGAAACTACCAAGAAATTGGAATATATCATTGCTCAAACACTATTATTGTTGAGGTATGATCTTCTACCCTTTTTCATTTATTTTTTATGCTAACTCCTTATAGGTGTTCGATTGGAGACATAGAAGCACCCTTCAGCTCGAAGACCTTGGGTTTTAAAGCATGCATTGCACTCTTTTTCCCTTGGATTGGGTTTTATCCCAAATGGGTTTTACCGGCAAGGTTTTTAACGAGGCAACACCTATATGCTAGCTAAGGAAAATTCAACAAGTATTCAAGGCTTCTTTTCAATCTACCTCGAATGTTGGGGGGCATCACCCTCGGAGGTTACATTTCGAAGAAAATAAGTCATGCCAAGAAAGGCCTCGATAGGAGAATGTTGTAATGGCCCAAACGGTCAAATGAACTGTGTCCATGTAGAATAGTCAATCTCCGGACAGCAAAACATGTACGCATGTATCAATTATTCGAAGAAGCATTCTTATTATATCAAAACACTTTGTGCCTCAAAAAAGTTTACAGTTGTATTTCTACGTAAGGCAATTCGAGGTCAAAAACCCCAAATGCACACGAATATTCGGGGACTATCATCGACAGTCAACATAACGAGTCATCAAAAACTCGAACTTATAAGACCTCAATGAGGCATACTTGAACTTATAAGACCTCAATGAGGCATACTCGAAATTATAAGACCTCAATGAGGCATACTCGAACTCATAAGACCTCAAAGAGGCATCCCCTCAATATCAAGGCCAAGGCCATCACACTCGGGGACTAAAGGCTACGACCATATAAAAGACTACGGCCGAAATAACGCAGCTCAGAGACGTCCTACTTCCGCCATAATAACTAAAGCCCTTCAAATACCTCTAAAAATGGTTAAATTAGGCTACCCTCGGCAAAAGCAAAGGGGCTTCGATAAAATCAGCCCTCGAATTTACGCTTCGAAAATATCAGCCTTCGAAAAAAACCTCAAGAGGTATTCGATAATCGTTACACATCGACTTGCAAACGAGGTTCCGATCAGTTGAAACGTCGAAAAATCAAACGAATATAAATGCATGCCAAGGCATAACAAAAGTTTTACTAAGTCTTTAGCCAGAAAGAGGGAAAATTGTAGCCACTTTAGAGGCCGAATTGGCCCGACCTAAAAGATCCTAAGGGTCGGTATTAAAGAGCCTAAGGGACAACCTAAAGATCCTAAGGGTCGATATTAAAGAGCCTAAGGGTCATACTAAAGAGCCTAAGGAACAACCTAAAGAGCCTAAGGGCCGATATTTTAAAGCCTAAGGGCCAATACTTAAAGAACTTAAAGGCCGAAGCATGTTGTGCTCGAGACCTTACTTAGCTCGGACTCAAAGTCACTTCACCCGGAATTGGAACCAATACTCAAAGGTTATAGAATCAAAAATTGATCAAACTTCGAAGAAAAATTGAAGACGAAGAAAAATGATCAAGGAAACTCTTTTTTTATTTATATATACAAAAGATACTACACAGGAGTTCTTCAGAATAACATTTTTTTACAAGAAGATAGAAAAATCCTATCTACTCCAGCGGGGCATCCCCCCTCCCCCTGGACCTATCACTCCCTCGGGAGTAGCTCTTTCGTAAATCTCCTCCTCTTTATTACCTTCGACATCAAATTCATCATCAGAGGAAAGGAAGAATTTGGCATCAGCCTCGTCTACCTTAGCTTGATTATCTCCTCGAAGAGATCGAAGCCCTTAGCATGGATCTCCTCGAGGGTTTCCCTCCGGGATCGGCATCGGACATAATCATTTCTTCTTTTCTCCCGGTCGGAGGCCCCCCTCAATTCTAACTAAGCATCAGCAGCATCCTTCAAATAGATGGCCACCGTCTTGTCGGTCTTGGCTTATATTTCTTTGGCTTCGGCCTGGGCTTCCACAAGTTCGGCCTTGGCCTTCGCAAGACCAGCCTCGAGCTCGGCTATCCTGCCCGCCTTAACCGAGTTTCTCTCTTGAGCATTCCGAAGTTGAATTTCAAGGGAGGATACTTTTGCCAGTGCATCTTTTTTTGCCGCAGCAAGGGTGTCCATCTGTGCCTTCCATTTATTGCACTCGGAGTTGACTTGGTCGACCTCACCCCGAAGACGCTCCAGCATCTCTACCTTTTGCTGAAACTGAGACATTGAAGTGTTAGCCCCAAAGACGGGAAATGGAGTCCATATTTTTCCAGAACAAAGGTTACCTACTTCTCTAGCTTTTCCTCGTATTCACGAGCTCTGGTCAACTCCGATCGAAGATGCCTCGGTTTTTTTTCTTTCTTGTCACAAAGAAGCCTGGGGAATTTCTCATCATTCGAGGATCTACGCAATTTGGCCTCACGGTGACGTAGTTCAGTCTTAAATTTGTCGAATGGATACAGAAAGGAAAGATCGATTGAGTAAAGACGTTTAGCCTCCTCAAAGATTGATCTCGCATCCGTTGGTTCGGCCTCATCGACCCCGGCAAAGCAACCTTGGAAGGGGTCGTTTTCACTCGGGACTCCGCCTAACTCGGGCGTCTTCAGGTTCTGAGTGTCCCTTATGGCATTTTCGGAGAAGGCTAAAAATGACGGCGAATGACCTATTGTCACGACCTCGAAGATATCACCCGAGGAGCTCTGTTCGGGCAAGGGAGCTTCGAAGCTCGCTCCCTTTGGAATATTTCCCGAAGTCTGAGAAGCAGTCACCAAGTCAGGTGATGCAGGACCTTCATCCCTTTTCTCCTTTGGAATTCTTCGAGGATAGGGCCTCGATTTCAGCATGCTTAATAGCCTCGGAAGACTTTTTGGTTCGAGTCACCAACGTCAAACCCTCCACCTCGTCGTCATCATCGTCCATGGACAGTGGACAAAGTCAAATTCCTCGTTGATGACAACGTTTTTCTTGCGCCTCCGAGCATGCTCTGCTTTGCTTTGAGTGTCCTCGTTCTTTGAGGATCTTTTTCTCTTATTATCCTTCTTTGAAGCCGAAGATCCCACTTCCTCCTCGAGAGGGGGCAGCCTCATCTTGGAGAACTCGCCAATACCCGCGACAGAGGAATTAGGTCACATGAAGGAAGGTATTCTTTGTAAGGGAAGAAATATTATAACACGTACCGAGGCATTTCGATTCCCACTTGCCCTTCGACAAGAACCGCCACTTGCGTTATTCGTATGATGAAGTAGCAGCCAGTTTGCGAGTCCAGTCCTCGAGATCGAGGACCGCGTTAGGCATCTACGGGACATCTGTAGGAAAGGGAAAGGAACAATTATGCGAAGTTTAGCAAAAAATTATGAAAAATAACTAAAGCAAAGAATTCTACCCACGTTCGAAGTTCCATTTCTCGGGAACGACGGGAACTCCTTGGGAATAATATCGACGGTCCTCACCCGGATGAACCAGCTCATCTAACCCTGTCTTCGTCGTTACTGGCGAAGAAGGACTTGGTGGACCGACGTTGGAGTTTGATTAAACCTCAGAAATATTGGGGTCGATATAATCGGATGAGGTGGCTAAGGGTGAACTTGAGCCCGGTTTTTTCGACAAAGAACCTCATCATCAATATGATCTGCCAGAAGGACGGATGAATCTGGCCCAAGGTAACTTGATACCTTCGGTAGAATTCGAGCACGAGCGGGTCGAGGGGACCAAACATAAAGGGGTATGTATATACGCTCAAGAACCCCTCTACGTAGGTCGTGATGTCCTCTTCACGAGAGGGTATTTTCAAAACGACCTTCTCCCCCCATCTACACTCTCTCCTCATAGTTTTAAGGTGTCTTTCCTCGATTGATCTTATGTACTCTCGATGACCGGGGACATCGGGAGGGTTTTCGATTAAAAAATCATTTTTAAGGAAAAATTTCTTGGCACGATTTCGTGAAGAAAGAGACGAATAAACCGGCAAGGTTTTGAGCTAATTCGGTAGAGGAACTAGTGGTGAAAGGGAAGCTTATAGAGGAAAATGGGTGTTGCTAAGAAAAGGAAGCAAGTATATATAAAGGAAAGCGGCGACTATTCATTGATATCGATGGCTGACCGACTTTGATGAGAAATTAAGGCTTTTGGGTAAAAGAACCAATGGGACGCTTCGGTATTTTCAGCGCTTACGTCATAGGAGTGATGTCATCATAAAGGGCTTCGGGAATTCAAATCATTTCTTATCATTTCATTCTAAGAAACGCGGGGACTATCTGTATACGACCGAAATCGGAGAGCCTGATTCCGAGGTTTGAATGGTGCCTAGACTTCAAGCTCGGGCCACTCGAAAGGTCATGCCTGATTTAAGAACACACACCTCGAGGGATAAAATCAGAGATCCAGCGTGACCTATCTCAAACACAGTACCGTTTTGATGACACTCAAGAAAGAGCGGGAATCTCTCAAGAACACGTGGATCAGAGCGTGAATTGTGAGATAAGATTTGTATGAAATAGAACAAATCCGTACTAGGTTGTTATACAGTTGTACCAATAATATTCTTTGTCATAATTAGAAATATACCATACTAGGGTTTTTCCCTCCTATATAAAAAGGATCTCAATCATTTGTAAGAAAACATCATTTACTGCAGTAGAATATTCTACTCTGCTTTTCTTGTTTACTGTGCTCTACAATTATTCTTCAGCTTTATTGCTCTTAATTTATTGTTCATAGTTCAGTTGTACCAATAATATTGCATTGCTCTTGAATGGGTAGAATGTTATTGTGATTTGCTCGATGTTAGTTAAAGGCATTGGGTGTCGATCACACATCCAACAAAAGTGGACAGAAAAAAGGAAAATA
>ML272363.1:60162-94723 GCA_005239495.1 Nicotiana undulata | reverse complement strand
GGGGGGGGGGAGGGCTTGTCAAGCGGTGCTATTTGTTTTTGGCTATCTGTTTAACCCAAAAAAAAATTCAGGACAAAAAAATTTAATTTTTAATGAGGTCACTAACAAACGGTTTAAATCGGAGCTAAGTTGAATAAACCATTTTGTTAGGTTAAATAAGCAATAAATAACGATAATAATGCGAATAAAGTAAATAAGCAAAGGAAAGGATGATCTTATGAGATTGTTTATGAGCCACAATGCTGCAAAGTAAAGAATAATTTCCTAGTTTGACAAGAGCGAAATACAATAGCTTATAATAATAAGTAAGTAGAGCGGAGTTAGCCTCAATTACAAGTGAGGGAAGTGAATGCATTTATATCCTAACCCTAACATTCATATCCCTACTTCACTCCCACATGTTGCTCTAGGTGGTTATTGGTACCGAAATACTCGCTGGTAGTGGGATAAGCGTTAGGCATAATGGATATAAATAGATCCCGAATATTTTAGAGATGGTTGAAGACCAAATAAGACTCTGGATCACAACTGTACCAATGTATCCCCGGGTTCATCCTCTAGTGCTTCACTGGGGCACTGGTTCTGTTTCCCCGAAAAGGAGCTACTGGTCGAACATACATCTCACGGGGACAGATTTTCACAGTTCATTCATCCTCGGGGTGACAGTTATCTAAAGCAACATCGTATCTCCATGAAAATTAACCACGTATCAAAGCCAGATTTTCCAATATAAATCATCTCCTATTTTCCGGACCATTCTCGAGAATTGTCTAAGAAGTAGTGTGATCTCTTTGCGTAGTTCAGAAGAACTTTTTAGGCGGGATTTATCATGCAACTGTTGTTGTTTTTGAATCTGAAAGGACGTCCAGTCACTTCCATTTAAGGCTTCGGACACATGGATGTCTTCAACGGGTTCTGAACCATAAGGTTACCAAGGTCATGATGATCGTGTCTATAAGTGCCGACCCTTTCCTTTGTCCTTACTACCTTTTGCTTGAACTTCTTCTCTGAAATTTTCTTGCAACTCCATTGTCGTTTCTATGAAACCTTTGAATTTTCCATTTCTCATTTTCCCGTACCTTTTCATCACCACTTCTAATGGCTTCTCAAAAATACTTTAGACTGAGCTGATGAGATGGCCTCCATTATTGAGACTACAACAATTGCTTCTTTACCGGCGATTACTGCGGCGGTGGAGGATACGATGGTGGAAGAGTCGTCTGCTTTTACTAGGAAAGGCAGTGCTACCAGGATATTGGGAGTGGTGTTATCAACCCTCGTCGGCGAATGTGGACTTGTCTAGGCTGCTACTGCTGCAACGCAGTTGATGTCGGTCCGTGCCAAGAAAGGCAAGGTCGCCATAACATTATGCGAAGGCAAGAAAGATCACAACAAGCCAAAAATGGCTGAGGTTCTCCCGAAAACGATCAATTTTTTTTTATCCCTGCATTCCTTAGAGTTGTTCTCCGAAAAAAAGATTGCGACTTTGCCGCTGGATTTACAGGAAAAGCACCTTACGACAAATCCTGAAAGGCTGTGCCTGGGAAGTTAAGATTCGGGTATTCCTGCTTGAAGCAAATGAGGACATAACCACCTACCTGAAGGGTTTCACGTTTGTGTTCACCTACCCATTCACCCTCGGATTTAAGCTGGCCATGGATCCGGTGGTAAAGGACCTCTATATGGCATACAATATTTGCTTGGGTCAACTAGGACCATGTCTGTGAAGATCAGTGGCATGCCTGAGGTTCCTTGTCGAAATGGTGCAAGAGGTTTTACTTTCAAGCATCTCATCCAAATTTACTACCACAAGCGTTACAAGAGGTCAATGATAACGTTGGCACCCGCGCCCTTCTTGCTAACACGGAGGATGATTTCAACCACAAATAGTATGGGAGATTTGTTAAAGTACCAATATGGGACATTTTGAGCGAAGGGACCTCCCCTTCCCCGAAAGTGGAAATCAAACGTAAGTTCTTCCTCTTTATCTTATTTTTCATTTCATCATTTTAGATTAAGATCTTCAAACCTTTATAATGTATAGCATCTCTGAATTTTGTCGCCGGTCCTCTACCAGATATAAAGGAGTGGGTCGACAAAATTTTGAAGTCAACGACCATGAAAGTGAGAATATGGAAAGCGATCTCTATCATCAAAGGATAGGAATAAAAAATTCGGGGTGCAGATATTTCAACCACAAAGTACTCGAATTTCTCTTTCTCGTTGGGATATCTGACACTCTCATTCTATTGTTGCAGGCACCGGGCATAGAAGATTATCAGTCCGGATTGAGGTCCTAGATCTTGAGATCACCCAGGATTTTGTCCAATAGTCATCCTTGCCGAAGAGAAAAGCCGGAAAAGATGGTCCTTCTGCCCCTAAACCCAAGAAGCACAAGGAAAAGAAGATTTCTAAAAAGGGACTTAGGAGAAAAAGAAGGAAAATAATCCGCGGGTCCTGCCTTCAATCACCCTTTTTTGGCTCCGAGATGAGCCCGAGGCGGATGAAATTCTCCCTCATCTTGCTCATTGTACCATTCTCGTCGAGGATGATGACAAGCTGGAGTCACTCCCAAAGCAAAGACCCAGCAAAGAGCAAATGGTGCTAGAAGGAGAAACAACGACACCCCTACACGAAGGCTTTGGTGAGTTGGTTGAGGCCCTTCCAAAGGGGCTACCACTTCCGAAACATAGTTCCGTTGTGTCTGAGGTAGACTCATTCTGGGTATCCTATCCTAAGGTACCCCCATGCCCCGAGCCCAAAGATTTTACTGCCCCGAAGAGGCAGGTGTTGGTAGAAATACCTTTGGATGTAAATGTCATCCGGAGACCCAAGAAGATTTACCCCACGGATCAAATGTTTTATTGGGCCTCTGGAACAATAATACACGGATAGGGCTTTGATGGCAGCTATAGCAAAGCATGTGTGTACACGGGGTCCAAGGTATAGTCCCAAACACCTCCTTTCTTATCGATTATAGTTTTTTCTCATTTTTCTAACATCCCTTTTTTTTTTATTCAACGTGGAAGTAACAAAATTCTATGCCAGGTTCGTGAAAAGCGATGTTGTTCTACCCGAAACAGAAAGAGAGATTGAGAGATTATAATAAACAATGGAAGAGACGTATTCGGAGAAGGAGACTATATCCTCGGAGATTAGAGAGGCTTCCGAAAGGATCTGTCAACTCCAACGGGAGAAAGAGGCCCAAGAGCTCGAATTTTCCTGGCAGTTCGAAGAGCTAGATTAGAAAATGTAGGACCTTAAGGTCCTCATCCAAAGTAAAAAGGACCAGCATATTAGCTTGGTGGAAGAACGAAGCAAGGCTATCTCCGAGAGGAAGGCCCTGGAGGACCGGTGTTAGGAGCTATTTGAGGCAATAAACGAGCTAATGGGGACTCTGGAAACTGCAGTAGAGAATTACAAATTCTTGTGCTATGCAAAATTTTGAAATTTCATATTATCACCTATAGACTGCATTTGACATTTGAAATTTGAAATTGCAGCCTTTATTTTCAATAATTACCCAATCCATTTTAGCGTTGATTTAAGACAAAAGGATTCATTATCACATTTAAAGGTGACGGAGGTACTATTTGTTGTTTTTCAAACCTTAAATCAACTAGAACTTTTGTTCATACAATGTAATAATCTTAAATTTATAAATAAAACGCTAACACAAAATAACGTAACTTCCATTATTCTTTAAGGTAAAAAAGGAGTGAGACCTCAAAACAACAATTTGAGGCTACAATATGAACCAAAAAGAGCTGCCCAAGGTAGCCTACTTTGCCTTATTTTCTGTTGGCCTCACATTTCTGCCTCTATAGCCTGTATCCTGCTGAACCAGGAGCGCAGCTAGAGCTTTTCTGTTGAACCAAGTAGTTTTAGTGTAAATCCTATATTTGTCTTAATAAATCCACTGAATACGTACAAATTCTTACATTGATTTCCAATAATATAAAAGCTCTAATCCTATAAGGCTAGAATCCCGAAGCCAGTAATTTTAAATTCTGGCTCCGCCTCCGTGCTAAACCCTCGAATAGTGGTTAACTCACCAGGTATTTGCATTTTTTATTAGCACGTCTGTAGAAGACCGGATTTATTCACTAATCCATCTATTTGGTTTAGGTACAAAAGACAATCTTATTTTGCATTAAGAGAATGCACATCTTCAAGACCATTCTCAAGTGCTCTAACTAAATTCTCAAAATAATTCTTAGTCACACTAGTCAAACCAGTAAGCTTTCTACGAAAATCATAAAATGTTTTCGAATCACTTTCTTCAACATTCAAATAAATCTCCAGTTCCTTCTCTGCACAATGATGAAGTCTCTCCAAACCAACCTCAGCCTGACCTTGCAAGTACTCAAAGAACTGCCTTTTCGTTTTCTCCTCATTAGGCAAGTAAAATCCATAAGCATAAGTCCATTTCAACACTCTCCTACACTCAACAATCTGATTCCAAGCATCTAAAATGAACTTCAATTGTGTCTCTGGTATTCTCTGCAATTTACTCAGCTCCTTAACATTCACTTCATCCATTCTCCTCAAATCCTCTACAGCTTTTCGCCTCGATTTCTCATTTGCAGCCCATCTCTCATAATAATGTGTGTATTTCACAATAGATTGCTTTGCCATTTCTTTCTTTTTCTCATCTTCCTTAACCGGCTTGTACTTGTTACACGGATTATACCCGTGAATATCCCAAGAATTAAGACACAGCCAACAGAACTGATAGTTGCAAGGGTTTCTACAAGTTATTCGCATACATCCTTCGTTCTTCTCAATTGGGCGTTTGCATTTGGGACAGGGCTTTGTGTACGCCAAAATCCAATTTGTATTTTCCGATTCTGCTCTGTTCTTCTCCTTCCATTTCCTCACTGTTTCACAATCAACAGGTCGATGAGCTTCCTCCGTACAATTCCAACAAAAACAATGTGAACAACTACACATAACATCGCAATTATCACTCCCTATATCAAATTCAACGGCGAAATTACATCCTGGAGCAGGACACCATTTCATTTTCCTGTTTTGCTCGACGTAAGAACGAAAAAGAAATCCATAATACTTCCTTTTATCAACATCAGACGCTAAACGATCGATGATATCTTGTGTGACGGCAACTTTACAAGACGGTTCAGGACAGCGTAAATTCAAACATCCAGAACCATCAGCTATAGAATTACTAATATACCCTCGCCAACATTCAACGCAAAAAGGATGACCACAAGCAGACGCCAAAATTCCATCGGATGAATAATCCTCAAAGCAAATTACACAAATTACTGAATTTAATTCCGGAGATTGAATGATTTTAGTATTTATTTTCAAGCCAATAGCTTCTCGAACTTTCGATTCATCAGCGAACCACTCCTCGTAAACTTTACTCACACTCCAATTATACCGTCGTAGCAAAGCAGATGCTTCAATTTTGGAAATTGATAGAACTGTGAAAACCTGAGAGATATCATCGTCCATGAGTCGACGAATATCATCGTCGGACAAAACGACGTAGTTTTTCTTAGCGCAAAGATCATCGGAGTCATCAGGATCATTACTAATGAAATCGTCGTCATCGGCGTCGCTGACGCCGTCGGAAGCGTCTCCGTCGCCGTAGAAATCATCGCCGGCGGATTCTACGTCACTGTCCTCGTACATGTCGCCGTCGGACTCCATGATCGAGAGAGAGGAATTGCAATAAATAGAAGTAAACAAAGTGAAAAGTGGGAGCTGAGTGAAAGTATATTGTTTTACGGAACAGACACCGACTCTTAACCCTAAAATACTGTTTTTAAGAAGGTTGAAATCTTGGGTTAGGAAAATCTTAACTCTTAAGTATTAAATTTAGAAGTTGATAAGAAGAATGATGTATCTGAGATCGGACACGGTAAAGCGATATACCAGGATCAAGTACGGCTCCTGGACGTCGAGAGACGAGCTAAACGGTTATGCATGACGGATTGGGGTCTGTGATATTCGCCATCAAGCGGATTTTACTGCGTGAATTCCGTCAGTATCAATCATGGATCAACAATCACCTGAAAGATCAGATTTTTACCTTTATTAGACCTGTACTACTATTGAAATTCTCCCATTATATAAAGGAGAATTATCGTTTAGTCCAACACATTGTAACATGCAATCTGAGGCACTAAAAAATTTATTTTTGTCCTCTAGCTACTGGTCAAGGCATTGTTTGTTTGTTCTATTCTTTACTCACGATCGAGCTTGTATCGAGGGTCCGATCGAGGACGAATTCTACCGTTTATTCTAAGAACATGCTTAGTCATCATCTTGCAATTGGTTTGATTGTTTATTTTATCTTTAATTCATCTATCTTTTATTCTTAATATTTCGTATTAAATTAAATCATGTATCCTGTAAACTGCGTACGAATTTAATTGTTACTCATTTTTGGAGTAAATAGTTTGGCACACTTCATGGGGCTAAGGATAATAGTGGTGATTTGGCATGAATCTCCATAACACGCCTTATTTTGCGCTTCTTCTTTGAAATCTTAATTCCAGGCCAGCCTGAAAATACCAATCTCTCAGTCTGCTCACTTGAACAGACTGAGTTAGGCCATCACGGCGAAAATAATAATGGTGCTCAGTAATGATGTGCTTCCTGCTTATCCCAACGGTGTCCCAGTCATCGACCTGATCGATGCTAACTCGCAGGTGGCCATTAACATCGATTTGCCAACTAATTCCGGAAATAATGTTCGCGGGGGACCACGACCAACAGCTCGAGAAACGCCCGAATGTGAAGGTGATGGGGTGAGCCTACGACTGATTTTCGAAATGTTGCAAGCTCAATTGACAAAAATATTATTGAGGTTGGGAACTCCTTGTAAGGAGACCCAGAAAGAACGAACGATGTATCTTAGATCGGACACGGTAAAGCGATATACCAGGATCAAGTATGGCTCCTGGACGTCGAGAGACGATCTAAACGGTTATGCATGACGGATTGGGGTCTGTGATATTCGCCATCAAGCGGATTTTACTGCGTGAATCCCATCAGTATCAATCATGGATCAACAATCACCGGAAAGATTAGATTTTTACCTTTATTAGACTTGTACTAGTGTTGAAATTCTCCCATTATATAGAGGGGAATTATTTTTTAGTCCAACACATTGTATCATGAAATCCAAGGCACTAAAAAGTTTATTTTTTTCCTCTAGCTACTATTCAAGGAATTGTTTGTTTGTTCTATTCTTTACTCACGATCGAGCTTGTATCGAGGTCCGATCGAGGACGAATTCTACCGTTTATTCTAATAACAGGCTTAGTCATCATCTTGCAATTGGTTTGATTGTTTATTTTATCTTTAATTCATCTATCTGTTATTCTTAATATTTCGTATTAAATTAAATCATGTATCCTGTAAACTGCGTACAAATTTAATTGTTACTCATTTTTTGAGTCAACAGTTTGGCACACTTCATGGGGCTAAGGATAAAAGTGGTGATTTGGTATGAATCTACATAACACGCCTTATTTTGCGCTTTTTCTTTGAAATCTTAATTCCAGGCCAGCCTGAAAATACCAATCTCTTAGTCTGCTCACTTGAACAGACTGAGTTAGGCCATCACGGCGAAAATAATAATGGTGCTCAGTAATGATGTGCTTCCTGCTTATCCCAACGGTGTCCCAGTCATCGACCTGATCGATGCTAACTCGCAGGTGGCCATTAAAAACAATTTTCCAACTGATTTCGGAAATAATGTTCGCAGGGGACCACGACTAACAGCTCGAGAAACGCCCGAATGTGAAGGTGATGGGGTGAGCCTACGACTGATTTTCGAAATGTTGCAAGCTCAATTGACAAAATTATTATTGAGGTTGGGAACTCCTTGTACTGAGATCCAGGAAGAAATAACGATGCATCTGAGATCGGACACGGTAAAGCGATATACCTGGATCAAGTACGGCTCCTGGACATCGGGAGACGAGCTAAATGGTTATGCATGACGGATTGGGGTCTGTGATATTCGCCATCAAGCGGATTTTACTGCGTGAATCCCGTCAGTATCAATCAAGGATCAATAATCACCGGAAAGATAAGATTTTCACCTTTATTAGACTTGTACTAGTGTTGAAATTCTCCCATTATATAAACGGGAATTATTTTTTAGTCCAACACATTGTAACATGCAATCCAGGCACTAAACGTTTATTTGTGTCCTCTAGCTATTGTTCAAGGCATTGTTTGTTTGTTCTATTCTGTACTCACGATCGAGCTTGTATCGAGGGTCCGATCGAGGACGAATTCTACCGTTTATTCTAAGAACAGGCTTAGTCATCATCTTGCAATTGGTTTGATTGTTTATTTTATCTTTAATTCATCTATCTGTTATTCTTAATATTTCGTAATAAATTAAATCATGTATCTTGTAAACCTCGCACGAATTTAATTGTTACTCATTTTTTGAGTAAACAGTTTTGCACACTTCATGGGGCTAAGGATAATAGTGGTGATTTGGTATGAATCTCCATAACACGCCTTATTTTGCGCTTGTTCTTTGAAATCTTAATTCCAGGCAAGCCTAAAAATACCAATCTCTCAGTCTGCTCACTTGAACAGACTGAGTTAGGCCATCACGGCGAAAATAATAATGGTGCTCAGTAATGATGTGCTTCCTGCTTATCCCAACGGTGTCCCAGTCATCGACCTGATCTATGCTAACTCGTAGGTGGCCATTAACATCGATTTGCCAACTAATTTCGGAAATAATGTTCGCGGGGGACCACGACCAACAGCTCGAGAAACGCCCGAATGTGAAGGTGATGGGGTGAGCCTACGACTGATTTTCGAAATGTTGCAAGCTCAATTGACAAAAATATTATTGAGGTTGGGAACTCCTTGTAAGGAGACCCAGAAAGAACGAACGATGTATCTTAGATCGGACACGGTAAAGCGATATACCAGGATCAAGTATGGCTCCTGGACATCGAGAGACGATCTAAACGGTTATGCATGACGGATTGGGGTCTGTGATATTCGTCATCAAGCGGATTTTACTGTGAATCCCGTCAGTATCAATCATGGATAAACAATCACCGGAAAGATCAGATTTTTACTTTTATTAGACTTGTACTACTGTTGAAATTCTCCCATTATATAAAGGGGAATTATTTTTTAGTCCAACACATTGTAACATGCAATCCAAGTCACTAAAAAGTTTATTTTTTCCTCTAGCTATTGTTCAAGGCATTGTTTATTTGTTTTATTCTTTACTCACGATCGAGCTTGTATCGAGGGTCCGATCGAGGACGAATTCTACCGTTTATTCTAAGAACATGCTTTGTCATCATCTTGCAATTGGTTTGATTGTTTATTTTATCTTTAATTCATCTATCTGTTATTCTTAATATTTTGTATTAAATTAAATCATGTATCCTGTAAACTGCGTACAAATTTAATTGGCGGTTTTTGTGGTGGAGGTAAGTTGGTGTCTTAGTCCGAAAAGATACGCAATTCCCTATTTACTATGTTAGTAAACCCCTTGGTCATGCCAAAACAAGGTATCCTCACCTAGAAAGTTGGTGCTCGCCTTGCTAAGCGCTTTCAGGAAACTAAAATCGTACTTTCAGTGCCACCCCATATGTGTCGTAACCTCTTAACCACTGAGGAATATCATGGATCACTTCTATGCAATACTCGGTAACCTTCCTCAAATAGAGGTGTTACGCGTAGCATTAGCGCAGAGGTCATCATCTCATTTACTACCCGATTACCTTACCCTTAATTATTACCCAAGCGTTCTAACAACATCAAAGACGTACCCTATGCGTGCACTACTCGTCCCTTACTCATGGCCCTAGAGGTGTTTAGGACCTCTATTTAAGGTGGTTTTAGACTCACCTCTGGTGCTCAAAAGGAGAAAACTAAGCGACAAACAAAACAAGTAGGACTGTCACATAAAAGATCACTTAAAGGGGATCATATTTACATCCACAAATAGACAAACAAATGCACGCTATTCAAACAAGCAGTTTTAAAACGATTAGAGTCCTATAGGCAGGATATCTAAATGAACACAGAATATGCAGCAATTTTATTAAGGCAGTGAGTACCTATCAATTTGCCTAATGATTTTATCACTTGTTGAAGCTGGGCAGGAACCACAATTTTAACTCAGGGTTTTAGTTATCCTACAGGCTTGCCTAGGTGATAACCGATAGGATCCTATAGGCATGACATTTAAACGTTAATCAGAACGTGATTATAAACCAGTGATTAATTTAAACATGCATATTTTATCTTTTATACCCTATAGGCATGTTGTCTATGTGCTGAAAACTGATTGCAAGCATTGTTTTATGACACAGAATCTGATTTTTATACAATTTCCCTATAAGCATGATATCTAAGTTGTCAAGACTGATTTTAAATATGATTCCCTATGGACATGATATCTAAGTGAGCAGAATGTTATACGAGTTTGACAATTCCCAAAGAAGATCCTATAGGCATGGTTTCTAATGTACATTGAGACTTGAATATATGCATGAACATGAATTTTGATACAAAATTGATAAACGTCCTATAACAGTGTTTCTAGGATGTAAAGTGGAAATTCAGGACAAATAATTAGATAAGTCCTATAGGCATGGTTTCTAATGCATATAAATAATCACAACAATCCTATAGGCATGATTTCTACCCGATCCCAACAAAGATACATAAAAATCCCTCCTAGCTTTACTAATAACCCCATATCTGTTTTTACAAGAATTATTATTACAAACCAGTACCAATGAATTACATAATGGAGATCACTATACTATAGAGAGCCTTGGCAGGCCCAAAAATAAACCTGGAAGCCAGGCCTTCAATCAAATCTGGAGTATACCAGTAGCTCATAATACACCAAATGGGCTTCTGGTGTGTCAAAGTTCCCAAGGGCCTCAGGGACCCCGGGCAATGTTCACACCAAAACCTTTTCACAGAAATAATTTTGTAAACAAGTTTGGAAAGGCCAACCCCAGTGTGTCAGAGTTCGAAGGAGTCTCATGGACTCCTAAGCAGTGCTCACACTAAAGGGGCAGGACCCTAGATATTCTAAGAGTAAGAGTTGAAAAATAGTATATGAAATAGGAAATAGTTTTAGGAAAAACAATTTAGATTTTAGAAGTGAATGGGAACAAACAGAATCACTTCAGCACTTTGAGTTCAAACATGTATTCCGGTAATCAAACAATAGACAGAACAGAGTCACAATCAAACCAAACATGATCTCACATTGCCCAAGTAGGCTTAGGTCATTAACAATTACTAGGTGAGCATATGGACATGTATTAAACAGGGAATAGCATGTTGGGAACAGAGTACTAATCAGACAATTACACAGAAAAGGTAGCAAGGATTGAGAGTATAGAAATCATTAATCAGGAACTTGTTAAGGTAAACACATAAAACAGGACATGAATGAAAGCATGCTAGTTGAGAAACAAGTAGACAAGTATCCTGGATCAAACAGGAACATGCTAAAGTGTATGAACCATATTGACACATTGGACAAGACAAATTCACAAGAGTTAAGGCATGCTAGTTAACAGAAACATAAAGCAGGCAGAGGCATGTTGATATCTACAACAGACATATTACATAACAGTGAATAGGACATAGTAACATAGATAGACATGCTAATTAAGAGCAATAAACAGGAAAACATAGGCTAACTACATAGCATATTGACTGATAATAGAAGTTGAGGCATATCAGTTGAGAGATGGAAAACAGGAAGAAGACAACAAGTAGAGTCCAATAGTCTAGCCTTAGCTTTCAGCCGGCTAGACAATGCAGCAAACACAAGCAACATAAAAGATTACAATGGAGAGTGTGTGTGAATAAGAGTAAGAATTTGTATGTGTAGGTGTAACTTTCTGAGTGTGTTCATGTGTTTGAAAGAAATCATAATGGAGTTTATATAGCATTCATCAGAGAAGACAATTAAGGCAAGAAAATTAGAGTTCACAAATAAGGCAAGAAAATACAATCAGCTAGTTAATTTGGGGGCTAAACTTGATCAAATAATTCCACAGAATCCGGAAAACACCCCCTAAATTGGGGAGAATCAATTAAAAACTCAGATTGGGATTCAAATAAGGCAAGAAATAAATCATAAGTCGGTTATAGTAAATCAAAACCTAGAAATCCGGATAATAAACTAATAAAAGCAAGTAATCTAGTAGGCGTCACAAATAAGGAAAATAGGTAAAAATCACAGGGAAGAACTAATTTCAACAGAAAATATAATTTGAACCCTAATAAAATCAGTCAATCTCTTTTAATTGACATAGATGAAAAATAACGGGCAAATATTGAAATAATAAGTGAAATACGCAGAACCCCTAGGGTTTAGAACATAGTCATGAGAATAAGTCGAACAAGTAAAGAAAATTAGGGTTAAACACTTAAAAATTTAGTATTTTTCATAAACTTAAAGGGATGAAACCCTAGCTTTAGAGAAGGCAAAAATCGATTAATAATAATAAAACACATCAAGTTTTTTAAAAGAGAAATAACAAATAAACTTAAAATTATCTCATATCTACAAGGATCTGAACATATTCGACTAGCAAGAGACTAGGGTTTTAAAAGAATGACAGAGATGAAAGAAAATCTGGTTTGGAACCATAAATTTGAGCCATAAACACGAAGATAATAGTACTCACAAACGGAGATGACCATAGCTAGGTTCATAAAGAAGTTTTGAACAAATCTGAGTTGAATCTCTTCGAGATTCCTTCATATAACAACAAAATCGAACAACCAGAAGAGGTAAGAGGCCGGCAGGCGCCTGAAATCACAAAGGAACCCCATGGAACGGGTAGTTTTCCGGTGACGGCGACTAGAGTTGGGGGAGCGTCTGAGAGAGAAGTGAGGAGGAAAGGGAAAAAGAGGCGGCGGAATTAGGAAAATGGGTAGGGTTTAGGGGTGTTAGGGGGTAATTAAAAATGGTAATTGATCCTGGACCGTTGATCTTTTGAGATCAACGACCAGGATTTGATCTGGTGATAGGGCGGGTTGGATAGAAATTGGGCTTGGGTATTTTAATTGTGTTGGGGGTAATGTTTTGGGCTAGGTCCAAAGTTAAAATAAATTTAAAGAGGCTATTTGTTAAATACCCAATTAACTGATAAAATAATTTATAAAAATAGCGAATAAGTGATAAAATATGTTGTTGGTGCATAAAAATGATTTTAAATAATTACTTAATATTATAAAAATATAAAAAGCTATTTTCTGGTGAAATAAGGTAATTATGCACACATGAGCTATTATTGCAAAGTTATTACAATTATAACTCTAAAAACGTAAATATGACTATTCATGAAATAATTAGAGCTTAGTACGAATATAAATGATAAAATTAAGCACTAAAATTATTATAAAATCATTTGTGATGCAATTAATAATTATTTATATAGTAAAAATATTGGGATAAATTAATCAAAAAATCCTTTAAAAATGCAGAAATTATGGGAAAAAATATTAATTGATGCTCATGCATTGTTTTGAAGATATATATGCATTTTGAAAATAATATAGGGAAAAATTGGGTATCAACAAACGTGACTATTAGGACTGAAAGCACACTTTTTACTCTTTTTCCCTTGAATCCTTTTTGTCCCAGAGTGGGGTTTTCGACAAGATTTTTAACAAGACAACAATTAAACGTGATACCTTAGTTATGAAGACCGGTCTTAAATCGGAATCGTTGATCTCTTGCACCGAGCCTACAATATCCGAGCCCTAACAAATTCGGCCTCAAGTACTGGAGGATATTACCACTTGGTTAAGATCCTTAGAAAGGGAAAAATTTAAAATCAAAAGCCAAGGCTTGGTGATTAGGATTCGTTGTAAGGGTTAAACGGTCATACGAACCGTACCCATGTATCCCACTCCAGCCACGACATAAGGCTTAGCCGCGACACAAGGGTCAAACAGTCATACGAAACTTTGCTTCCCTCATAATTTATTACTACGCATTTCGCTTCGTCGATGCTTCACAACGGATCATAGAACCTAAAGCCCACGGGCTACCCCGACTCGGGGACTATCGTTCGATAAAAAATTGAACGACATGGGTCATCGAATCCCGAAGGCACCTAGCCTACTAGGCAGTGCCCGAATACGAAAGGCTACGACCACCCTAAAATGGCTCGGAGATGTTTGAAGTCCCTACTCGAAAAGTATGGACCTTACGTATAATTAAAACCTATTAAAAGGTTACCCTCGGCAAAAACCTCATTGTATACGACTAAAACACTTAGCTTCGATTTTATCAAAAACTCGAAGCCACGAGCAATACGGTGTTGCCATCAAATCGGTCTCCATTCGGGCCTCTGAAGAACGGATGCCCCATATTAAATTTGATTATATGCTAAGAGATTAAGAACGATACACAAACAAAAGATTGCAAAGTGATGCTGAAAGTAAAGACACGATATTGCCAAAGGAAAAATTTGTTACATTTCAAAAATATTTACAAAGACACGAACCTATGCCAAAAAAGAACTAAGGAACCTATGCCTAATCTTCATCGGGGCTTGACTCAGCACCCGAACCTCCAGAACTGTCGGAGCCTTCGGGACCTTCAGGCTCATAAAGTTCATTTATTTCGGGCTTGAGCACCTTGACTTTTTTTATCTCGGCCGAAAGGTCAAAACCTCAGGCGTGAATCTCCTCGAGAGTCTCCCTCGGAGATAACCACTTTACATACTCGGTCTTCGTCTCTAAGCGGTCCTCGATCACCTCCACGCCGACTTTATACTAACCCAGGATGTTTTCAACCTTGGAGGAATCAACTGAGATCACCTCTAACTTGGACTTCAGTGCATTATATTCTTGGCCAAGGGTCATCTCGTTCTGAGGCGACTAACGACAGTCGTTCCCGGAGCTCGTCTATTAGCCAAGACCACTTGTCGGCTTTGTCCTTTGCCACCTGGAGATGGTCCTTGATTGATTCTAGCTCCTATTTTGTGGCCTCTTTTTTCGAAGACAACATGTCCATTGTGTCATTCATTTCCTCAGTCGTGGTCTTGACCTCATCCATCTCGGCCCCAAGATGGTCGGTCAAGTCTATCTTCTCTCAGACCTGCAAAGTTGCGTTGTTAGTCACCACAACTAGCTTCTTGTTTTTAGCCTCAAGATCTTTACCTTGTCGACTAGTTCGGCATGCTCCCTTACGCGGACGAGGCCTCCTTTTGTGCCTTTTCCAGCTCGACTTGGAAAATCGGGAGGTCCTTGAGAGCCTCGTCTTGTTGTTCACTAAAAACTCTGTACATGTCTTTATTCCAGACTTGTCTTTGAGCTTGAACTCGAGCTGGATGATTTCCAAGCGGGGCAGAAGAAAGCTTTCATGATGAAGCACTGAAGCCTGAAAAATAATGAGGTCGTTAGAATATGCGAAAACTAAGCAAAATCACTAAGGATACAGAGAATATACGTCTTACATGGTTCAATTCCTGTTGCGCTCATTGAAGAGGCTTGATGTACCTACTTCGTTCATCTTCGTGTGGTCCTCATCGGTCTCCAGGCAATGAAGGTGGATGGCCACTCCCATCGGAGCATACAGTGCTCGAGCGTCCGTTGGATAGTAAGAACAATCGTTCTCTTGTGGTCAGGATCCACACTCGAGGCGTAGAACTGCCTCACTAGCTAGGGGTTCGAGTTTGGCTTGCCTTCTCTCGATGGCACATCCTTTTTTGGGACCTCCAACTGATCAAGCCCGGAGTAGTCCTCCAACGCGCTCATGTCCATGCCGTCAAAAAACATGTTGAGGGAATCATCTGGGCCCGGTGCTGTCTTTCTTGATTTCTCTTTATCAGCTCGAGCCTCTTCGAACATGGACTCTGTGTGGGACGGCGTCTCCGCGATGTCAATGACACCGGCTACCTCCTTTGGGGCAGAAGAGGCTTCTCGGGAGGTCATGGTCTCCGATCCTCCTTCTGGTTCCCAAGCTAGAGGGGAATCTACCCCTCGGCCATCTTCCCCGGTCGTACCTACTATCCCTCTTCGATGGTCGACTCATGAGCAATGAACTCAAGGTCGTCATCCTCAGGGTAATCCCTGATCCGGAGGAGGGATTTGGGGCCCGATACCCTATCTTTGATGTTCTTTTTGTTGTTTTTTTGGATCTGTACAACAACCCTCTTCTTCTTCACCTCGGCGTCTAGGGAGCTAGAGGATTTCCTCTTTCTCTTTTTCTCCTCCTTTGCGGTAGCTCCGGGCTGTCCCGAAGATGAAGGATTTCGCAGGCGAGGACGGGGCCTCGTCCCCATACAATGGCCAAATCTCGATGGTCTTCTGTAAGCTTGTGAAAGGGAAAAGACTTAGCAAATATAAAAGTTAAGTATGTAAATGTAATTATTCGAGCAGAGGACTCACCATGGGAACGGCCTCCCACTTTCCCCTCGACAGCTTGCGCCATTCGCGCTCGAAGTAAGACATTTGTTTGTAAATCCCCTCGATCCACTCCTTGAAGTGGGGAACTGCATTGGAGACCTGGGTGACCGCTGCACGACAGTAGACACTTGCAATTAGAAAAAGAACAAAAAGAAATAGCAAGCACTCGAGAATGAGAAGACTTACGGGATGGGCTCCACTTTTCAGGGAACGGTAGAAATTCGGGCAGGGGGGGGGATAAGATCTTTGGTTTTCACCCGAACGAACCTCCCATTCCAACCTCGATCTTGATCTACATCGATACTCGAGAATGGAGCTTTAGTTGCTCCATGAACAAGCTTAATCAGACCCCCTCGGAAGATTCGAGGACTGTAGAGACGAAGTAGGTAGTCGAGGGTGAACCGAGGTGCTTCGGTGTTTTTTATAAAGTAGCAGAGAGGATTATGATCCTCCAAAAGGACAGATGAATCTGCCCAAGGCAGATTTCGTACCTTTTGCAGAAGCCAAGGATTATAGGGTCCACGGGGGGCGAGAGTGAAGGGGTAAGTGTAAATACTTAAATACGGCTCAGCGTGGGTAGTAATGTCCTCATTGGACCCGGGAACGATCACATCCTTTCCCTCCCAGTTGCAGTCCACCCGGACGGTAGGGAGTATATCTTCGGTGATGGAGGATATACAACTCCACACGCGCTCTCTTCGGTCTTGCTTACAGGAAGCCTTCTCGACTTTGAAGTCATTTTTAATGGAACAACCCCCAAGAACGGAACTCTTCAAAGGAGGCTCTAGGACCACCTTAGGAACGCAAAACTCGATATCCACGGACAGGTTGGAAGTCGAAGGGACGGTTTGTTAAGGCACAAATTTGGCAGTATTTTCCATTGAATTATGAAAAATATGAAGACTTGAAGAAAAATATGAAGGTTTGAAGTTGGAGATGAAGATATGAAGATCTAATTTGAAGGATTGAATATGAAGATATGAAGACTTGGAAAGCAACGTATGAAGATCTGGAAAGTGTAGATTTAAGTGACGAATTCGAGGGTAAATCAAACAGCTCTGAAATCGAAAAGTGAAAAAGGGGTCAGAGTTTTTATAGAGGAAAGGAGTAATCAGTGCGTGACGTTTCGCATTCGAGGATAGTCAATCGGCGGCCGACATGTGCCCGAAGTCTGAACGACACGACTGATGGGACGTTTCGTTGACCCGTCAATCCGTTGTAATGTATGAAGGAAGAAAGTGGCGTTATTTCATTGCTTACCGGCGCTTCGATAAACCTACTCTCCGAAAAACGAAGGGACTAACTGTGTACGCGTAAAATCGGGGGGCAAAGGTTTCCCCCTGATTTCTCGTAGAGAGGACGAAAGGGAAGCACGAATCCACAAAATTATTCTTGAGGTCGAGAACTCCTCATACTGAGATCCAGGAAGAACGAATGATGTATCTGAGATCAGACACGACAAAACAATATACCCCAGATCAAGTACAACTCCTGGACCTCGGGAGACGGGTTAAACGGTTATGCATGATGGATAGGGGGCCGTAATATTCTCCCTCAACTGGATTTTACGGCGTGAATCCCGTTGGTATCAATCATGGATAAACAATTACTGGGAGAACTAGGATTTTACTCTTTTTAGACTTGTATTAGGGTTGAAATTCTCCTACTATATAAAGGAAAAAATTTCTTTAGTCCAACACATTGTAACACGAAATCCAAGCAATAAAAGGTTTACTTTTGTTCTCTAGCTACTGTTCAAGGCATTGTTTGTTTATTCTATTCTTTACTCACAATCGAAAATGTACCGAGGGACCGATCGAGGAAGAATTCCACTTTTTAATCTAAGAGCAGACTTGGTTATCATCTTGCAATTGGTTTATTATTTATTTTATCTTTAATTCATATATCTGTTATTCTTAATAGTTTATATCGAATTAAACAACGTATGCTTTAAATCGCGTACAAATTTAATTGTTACTCAATTTTGACGTAAACAGTAGTAACAAACGAAGATGTCACATTCTTATTTTAAATTGAAACCTATGATTACTTTTCGAAGCTAATTAGTTCTCGAGATATGCTGGAAAGATATAAGAAAATATAAAAAATACTTTACATAAAATTGACCGGTTATAGTAAAATATCAATACTAGGGACACAATTAACAAAATGGAGCAAGATATATTTGATATTTTAGGCTTTACATAAACAAATCCTTTGAAGCAAAATGAGAATTTGTAAATCAAAGAAAACACTAATTTAAGAAGAAAAACGAAAGGTTAAAGATTTCAACAACAAAAATAACAAAAACCTAGTGTAATTTTATAAGTGGATTTGGGAAGGATAATAGACCTTACCCTTACTTTTAAGAAGGCAAATAGGTTATTTCTGGTAGACCATCGGCTTAAGAATAGTAGAAGGAAGGACAACAACAAACAGACCAATCAGATAACCGAAACAAAAATAGAAAACTAACACTAGATAGTGCAATTAGAAACAAAAACGAAAACAGCAATAAATAATAACAAAAATCAAGAAATATAAAAACACGTTAAGTCATGTACTAAAGTTGTTACAAATAAGGACAATGCTCTCCTACCTAAGACTTTACCTTTATTCTCAACCTCCATATCTTTCTATCTATGGTCAAGATTAACTTTTATGAAACATCAGTATTACTGCTAAAATTCCAATAATTAAGAAATTTACATCTTATCCAAAAAGTCAAGAAAATTAGGTACTAGAATATACTAAAATTATAGCGTAGGAAACAAGGCAAATGAAAAGCATAAGAAACATCAGTCCTACGACAAGCCAACATTTCTCTATTATTTGCATGAAAATACAGTCCACTATGTAACCATATTTTTAAGTTTGCGGTTATTATTTTGTCCCAATATATAACATCATATATTTATATAATAAAATCGGATTTCGTCTCCTATCCTATGAACTTCAACTCACGAAAGACATCACCAAATAGCTTAAATCTTCATTGGATAACTTCAAATTTTAATCACAGCTTCAAAACGACATTCCAGCGGATCTTAGTCATCAATTTTGTGAATTAGCTTTTAAAATCTACAATAATAGAGTTTTTAATTATTTATTTGAATTTCACCTAACAATGTTTAAATTTGTCGTGATGGTTCGAAAGAGATACATAACAAAATAGATAGAACAAGTTTTGAGAATATTTAGGGGAGATTAAAGTAGTTGGTTCAAATTTTTATTACTGCTCTCTCTTGCTTTGCCGTCGTTCGCTAAACTGAGTAAGGAAATTTTACATGCTATAATTAAATAGTGCACTTTATTTATTATAAATCAAAATATTTTTAAAATGTTATTATTTATAATCGCTTTTTATATCTTATATGTTAAAAGGAATAAAATTTGGATTGTGGTTAAGCAAAATGGCAAGCTACTATAAAGCCGCCTAGCAATTTAGGACAATATTGTATATTAACGTTTAATTTAAATTGAAAGATAAGATTATTTTTTGAGTTTAAATGGAAAGATAGTAAATATGATTTATTTGAATCTAAATAGAAAGAAAGTGAGTATTTTATTGGAAGGATTACACAATAGATCACTTCATAAGGTGACCTTGCAGTATTTTAGCCCAGTTACAAGTTTGTAAATGTGTAGCCAAATATCAATAAATTCATGTTCGAATTTTTTTTTCTTTTTTTTTTAGTTGTCCAGATCTTCCGGCGTGAAAGATCCTTGAGTTTCCATTCTCCTTTTTCCCTCAAGTTTATACATACATATCCCATCTACAAAAATGCAAAAAACAGACGCGAGAAACCTAAAATCTCTTCTTATTCAATGCTAATCTTGTTAAATTTTAAATATGATTTTATGAGAAATTTGGAATCGGTATTGTTTGAACTTATTAGAAATAGTCTAAATAGGTTGTATACAAGGTTTGAAGTCATTTGATGGAGTTTTGGACTAGTTTTGAACAAGAATTGCAAGTGAAATTGTATAAGAAGTTCGTCGGAGATATTTATACAGGTACATATGTATATAGTTGTATAAAAATGTATAAGGATGTATAAGCACGGTAAAAAAATGTTCGTGATATGTATATACGTGTAGAAGAAGAAGAATATGTGAGAAATTTGTTTATATACTATTTATACAATTTTATACATTATTATACAGATGAATCCTATCAATGGAGCTTCACATGTTCTTCTTCTTTCTTGGGGATCTTCTGAAATTTTATACAAATCTAGCTTAAATCTACTCCAAATCACTTCAAATTTAAGTTTTGAACTCCTCTTGATGATTCCAATCAATTGGGATAACACCAATTCAAACAACTAACAAATCAAAAAACCCAATTTCTGAAATCGAAGCTTTGAAACACCATTAATGGTGACTTCTATTTTCTAAGTTTTAAATCAACCACTGAAATTAGAATTACACGTGGAATGAGGATAAGACTGAGACCATGTGAATACCTTCTTTCTAGTTTGGTGATCCAACAACCTACCAAGTGAACCTCTTTAGTGCAAACACAGTTCTTTCCCACTCCATTGAAGGAAGTGATCATCATATGACTCCAAAAAACTAATTCTTTTATGTATTATTTTTTTCTTCTTCATCCAAATAGTGATTATCAGCTTTGAATCTGGAGGAGTGTTGATGGAGAATAACAATGATGGAGAAAGTTTGTGATGCAAAGTTGGGACACGAGGAGAAGAAGAACAGAGAAAAGAAAACAAGAATTAAAAGGAGTGGGCTAATGGGTGAAAAGTAATTTTCACATTATATACAACCTGGGCCATACTAGGTAGAGACTTCAAACGTGGGATATTTTCTGATGGGCTGTTGAGCCAAGAGATAAAGAGTGTAATTCTCCCTATTTTATAAAGAAATAGCCTACTGCCTTATTTTAACTAATACTTAAGTTTTTTTAAATAAATTAAAAGATTGAAAAATATTCCTATCTTAACTAATTATAAAGATAGAGATGAAAGTATTATCAGCACATACTACTACTACTACTAATATTTACTACAACAACAATTAATAGCACATACTCATACTTCTAATAATATTGATAATAATAATAATAATATCTTCCGTCAACTTTAATTTATTAAATCAAAGAAACTCAAATTTTATCTAAGCTTTTGAATAGGAGAAAAACTTCAAGGACAAAAAAATAGCGTAAGAAATAATTGTAGTAGGAGAAATAATATAAAAATAAGGAATAGAGATAATGTGAGAATAAATTGTACTTTGAATTGAGTTAAAAATAAAATAAAAATATTAAATATGTAAACTCAAAAATATGATAGAGTTAAATATTAATCTGGGTATTAGGATAAAAGAAAACAAGGAAAAGAAAAAGAACCAAAAATTACACTCATTTATAATACTGGGAGTAGCAGATAAGGATATGAATAACTCGAAGTTATGGCCAATGGGTTATTCATAACATAGGGAAGAAATCAAAAACAAAAATATGTAAATAAATAATTTCAGTGTTGAGATATATAGAAGGATAAGAATAATTTATTTATTTTTAAAAAATAAATAATAATGAGAGAAGTCATATTAAATGGATAAGATACACGTCTTTGAAAATATTATAATAGATAAAATTAAAACCAAAAAACATGGATAGTTGACATAATTTCAAGAAATAAATCAAAACATAATAGTGATACATTTTATTTTTTATGTATTTAATTTCAATACAAAATTACAAGTCAGCATATATTAGTATGTCATTCAATATGAAAATACCGAACGTAATAAATAGTGTACCTTTAGGTTAGCAGAAGTCGATGTTGTTGCGAGAGGTACTTCTATTGAAATAATAATAGGATATATATTGCATAAATTAAGACATTACTAAACATATTTTTGTTAGTTATTACTCTGTGTAGTATTATTATTTATTTTTGAATTATATTATATTTTTATTTATTTGTATCACCGACTATATGTGGGATTATAATATTTGAGTTACTGCCAATAATTATTCATATGATTTATTTTTTTCTAAGCTATTGTTGTTTGGCTACGATTTTCGTCATGGCTTGAAAAGAAACTGAACCGATTAAAACCGAATTGAACATAAATAAACTGAATTGAACCAACATTATTACGATTCGGTTTTGATTATTAAAATCATAAACCGAAAACCGAATAAATCGAATCGAAATTCTATAAAACCGAACCGAATGAAACTTCAAAATTAATTTTAGTTTTTAACGATGAAATTTGATCTATGTTAACGATCAAATGTTTAAGATATGAGCTGGAGATCGAGCCAAAATGCAAAATGAATTTTTATATTTGATATGACATCTCATTTTGTATTTAGAAAAGATTTTGGGGAGAAAAGATAATCATATTTGTTCTAAATACTTAGTTTTTCTTTTATGAAAGTAACAAAATGTTTTTGACCAAAAAAAAATGTAGTTACAAAATGTTCTCGAAATTAAAACAATTCAAGTATAATAGCATGTTCAGCCAAGCTTTTGGAAGAAAAACTGTTTTTGAGGAGAAGCAGAAACAGTTTTAGAGAAGGAGAGAAAAAATAATTTCTCTCAAAAAAACACTTTAAAAAAAATTAACTTAAAAGCAGTTTTTAAAAATTTAGTCAAACACTAATTACTGTTCAGAGATTCAATTTTATTAGTCAAACATAAACTGTTTTTCACCCGAGCACTTTAAAAAAAATACTTTTGAAAAAAAATACTTTTCAAAATAAGCTGATTTTGCTGTTCGGTCAAATAAGCTATAAGTCTTCACAAAAATAAATACAAATATTCTTAAAAGGTAATCCAACTCGTATTTTCCTCAAAAATATTTTTGAAAAACCAAACCAAATCCAAGCACTCACAAAATTTTTATGCCCTCACCATATAGTCGTGTGTCTTATGATTTGATTTTTCTAAAATTCTTTACTTCATTTATGTCTTCCAATCTTCTTCTAATTTAACGAAAGGAAAGATTTTTTCTGCCACGTGGACATTGTGGGCCCCAAGGGTAAGTAAAACCTTTTCCAATCAGGCAATCACTCAGCGGATTTCAACCATCTTAAAAACAGTATTTTAGGGCAAAAATTTCTGTTCCGAACAGCAATAGTATTAATACTACTTCTACTTTCACTCAGCTCCCAATTTATTCACTTCTATTTATTTCCTTTATTTTTTTACCTTTACATAATTCATCTCACTTGATCATGGAGTCCGACGATATGTACGGAGGAAGCGACGTAGACTCCGCCGCTGACGATGAATTCCTCGGCGACGACGTCATCACCGCTAACGACAGTGACGTGGACTCCGTAGGCGGCGACGATGACTTCATCGGTAATGATTCCGATCATCTTTGTACTGACAAAAACTACGTCGTTTTATCCGACGATGATATTCGTCATCTCATGGACGATGATATCTCTAAAGTTTCATCAGTTCTCTCGGTTTCCAAAACTGAAGCATCTATTTTACTCCGTCGGTATAACTGGAGTGTGAATAAAGTTCACGAGGAATGGTTCGCCGATGAATCGAAAGTTCGAGAAGCTGTTGGTTTAAAAATAGCGGAAGAAATTGTTCAATTTCCGGAGAATAAGTTATTAACTTGTGGAATTTGCTTTGAGGATTATTCATCCGATGGAATTTTGGCGTCTGCGTGTGGTCATCCTTTTTGTGTTGAATGTTGGCAAGGGTATATTAGTAATTCTATATCTGATGGTTCTGGATGTTTGAATTTACGCTGTCCTGAACCATCTTGTAAAGTTGCTGTCTCACAGGATATGATCGATTCATTAACGTCTGATGATGATAGAAAGAAGTATTACGGATTTCTTTTTCGTTCTTACGTTGAGGAAAACAGGAAGATTAAGTGGTGTCCTGCTCCAGGATGTAATTTCGCCATTGAATTTGATATAGGGAGTGATAATTGTGATGTTATGTGCGACTGTTCGCATATTTTTTGTTGGAATTGTACGGAGGAAGCTCATCGACCCGTTGATTGTGAAACTGTGGGAAAGTGGAAGGAGAAGAACTTAGCAGAGTCGGAAAATACTAATTGGATTTTGGCTTACACAAAGCCCTGTCCTAAATGCAAGAGACCGATTGAGAAGAACGAAGGGTGTATGCGTATGACATGTAGAGACCCTTGCAAGTATCAGTTTTGTTGGCTGTGCCTTAATTCTTGGTCAACTCATGGCTATAATCCGTGTAACAAGTACAAGCCGGGGAATGAAGATGAGAAAAAGAAAGAAATGGCCAAGCAATCTATTGAGAAGTACACACATTATTACGAGAGATGGGCTACTAATGAGAAGTCAAGGCAAAAAGCTGTAAAGGATTTGAGGAGAATGGGAGAAGTTAATGTTCAGGAGCTGAGTGAATTGCAGAGCGTACCAGAGACACAATTGAAGTTCATTATAGAAGCTTGGAATCAGATCGTTGAATGCAGGAGAGTGTTGAAGTGGACTTATGCTTATGGATTTTATTTGCCTGATGAGGAGCACACGAAAAGGCAGTTTTTCGAGTTCTCGCAAGGTCAGGCAGAGGCTGGTTTGGAGAGGCTTCACCATTGTGCAGAGAGTGAACTGGAGAATTATCTGAATGTTGAAGAAAGTAATTCCAAAACATTTGATGATTTCCGTATAAAGCTTACTGGTCTGACTAGTGTGACTAAGAACTATTTTGACAATTTAGTTAGAGCACTTGAGAATGGTCTTGAAGATGTGCATTCGCAAGGGGCTCAGGGCAACATGCCAACAAGCTCCAAAAATACAGCTGAAAGCAGCAAAAGGGCAAGCTTGAAAAATGGTAGGGACAGGATGCCCTTGAAGGCAAGAGCTGAATTCAGGAGGCTCGTGAGAACTAGAAATGCAGGACTACCGTTTAACAACACTGCAAGCTTAAAACATGCCTTAGTTGCTCCAGGAGGAAATATAAATGGCTCCAAGAATCTTGTTATAAGTGGAGACAACACTTTGAGAACATCACACAATCCACTTGTAGCTGGGCTCAGCAACTTTATGGGATCAAAAGATGGACTTGTAGCGGCGAGGAGCTACCCTATGAACCCACAATTTTTACAACTTGGGTTGAGCAGCACTACCGGCTCGAGTAATTTGCAGCTACCTGGGGGCAGCAAGGTGATGAACATTGGGGGAGGCAGTGTGACGAACTTGGCAAATGCACATGTGGCTGGGAGAAACAACCTCACTGTACCAAAAAATCCACTTGAAGCCGGGGGCAACAACTTCATGGGATCGAAAGATGCACCTGTAGCAGGTAGGAGCTATGCTATGGGCTCAAAGTTTTTACAACAAGCTGGGGTGACCAGCACTACTGGCTCAAGTAATTTACAGTTAGCTGGAGGTGGCAACGTAATGAACATCGGGGGAGGCAGTGTGACAAACTTGACAAATGCACATGTGGCTAGAGTATCAAAAAGACCACTTGAAGCCGGGGGAAGCAACTTGATGGGATCCAAAGATGCACTTGCAATAGCGAGCAGCTACGTTATGGGCTCACAAGTTTTACAACAAGCTGGGGTGACCAGCACCACCAGCTCGAGTAATTTACAGCTAGCTGGTGGCAGCAAGGTAATGAACCTTGGGAGAGGCAGTGTGCCAAACTTGGCAAATGCACATGTGGCTGGAACCAACAACCTCACTGTCTCTAGAACTCCAAATGTGGCTTGGGGCAGCAAGGTGATGAACTTTGGGGGAGGCGGTACAAACTTGGCAAATGCACATGTAGCTGGAAGCAACAACCTCACTGGGTCTAAAACTCCAAATGCGGCTTGGGGCAGCAAGGTGATGAACACTGGGGAAAGTGGTACAAACTTGACAAATGCACATGTGGCTGGAAGCAACAACCTCACTGTGTCTAAAACTCCACATGTGGCTGGTGGCAGCAACGTGATGAACATTGGGGGACACGGTGCAAACTTGGCAAATTCACATGTCGCTGGAACCAACAACCTCACTGTGTTTGAAACTCCACATATGGCTGGGAGCAGCAGTAGGGTAGGTGGCCGGAAAAAACGCAGGACATCAAATGCTGGGACACCCTTAATCATAAATTTGGATGACGACGATTTAGGAGAGACAACTTCTACCGCAGGGGCATCATTAACACAAAACGTGATTGATGATTTGGAAGGTTGGGCATGTGATTCATGCACATTTCTGAATGCTACCTCTGCCACGGCATGCCTAATGTGCAGTGAAGATGCTTCTGGCAGTTGGGAATGCGAAATATGTACATTTGTCAATAAGAAGCATGCTTCTGCATGCCAAATGTGTGAGCACCGTAGATAAAGTCCTTGCTTGCATCTAAAAATAAATGGCTGCTCAGAGGATACTCTTGGTTACAAGTTAGTTTTTGAATTATTGCTACCTTACCGTTTTACCAGTGTTGTGTTCTTCTTTTCGGTCAATAGCTGCCTAAAAGTTTCTTATTGCATCAGTTGGATGCATAGGCTTAAGAGTAGTAGTATAGTTATATGCATATGTGGGATTCCTGGTATTTATAGTGATACACATTCTCCAGGTACATAACAGATTTTGTCATATTTCTTACTAGTAAAGGCCAATTCATTATTCTCGTTATTGTGAAGACTTAAAAGTTGGTACATTGGCTTATCTCTTTATTCTGTTACCAATGTGGCTTTGGAAGCATTTCTGGAATTATAACTCTGCTTTTGATGTCTTCTAGGTTTCTAGCATTTTTAAGACTCAAAACGAGCTAGAATGAAAATTCTGTTTTACCTGCAGAGGATGTCCCTGTCTCATAACATGTACGGACTAAATTAAGAATGAATCCTTGAACATGGGAAATAAGGTGATAATTAAGCCTTCGGGCTTTGATCAAACATCCCTGGCACTTGTGTAGTGAATATTAAACTATGTAGTCTGAAACTTGCCGGTATCTTGAAGATGTAGAACATTTTAAAGGAAGATGTCTGGCATAAAATTTTCGGAGGGTGGCTAGTGTGCCCAATCTTTATTTGGTTGACACAGGAAATGTTTCTCAACGTTTGTTTTCGCTTTTATTGGGTGCTCCATATATTCTGTTTCCTAGTGAAATGTGGCTTTACCATGATGTTGTTCTTATTCCACATCAAGATCTCATTTATCTTTGTTGGTGCAGCCAGAATTTATTGCTGAGGGCCTCTTTTTGCCAAAACTAGATGTACTTTATGATTATTATTATTATTATTATTATTATTATTATTATTATTATTATTATTATTATTATTATTATTCCATCTGCATTACTGTCTATACCTTTCTCTACTGGATCTATCCACTTTTTCCTTGCAAACAAAGAATGCTTAATCTTGCTGCATGTTGTAAATGCCTAATTGATAGGGAACACAACTCAGACAAAGTTACTGCAAACCTGTTCCAAAATGCCCTATTGATTGAGTTCCAACTTGAAAAATTAGTTGTAGCACCTCTCTTTAGCTAATTTTTACCCCTCATGTGCCTACAAAAAATGTTAGGGCATGGTGGTAATGCAGCTGAAAATTATGGGGGATTTGCAACCGTACCCTATATTTGTGCCACCTTTTAACCTGTACCCTATTTTTAAAAATGATTGATTTGGTAGCCAGTTGACAAAAAATCCATAATAATTTGACACTTACACCCCTGATAAATCGTGTGATCTGAACCTTATTCATGAATAAAGATTTCCTCCTCTCCTCTCAGCATCTTTATAAAAAAACCAGAAACTTCATGCTAATGTAGCATGAAGTTGTTTCATGTTGAAGCTAAAACTTCATGCTAAGATAGCATGAAGCTGTTTTATATTGAAGCTAAAACTTCATGCTAATGTATGATGAAGTTATTTGTCCTGCAATCTATAGTTTTGTCATGAGTGCTGAAGTTAGGGGTGTTCATAAAAATCCGAAAAACCGAACCAAACCAACCAAAAAAACCGATACTTTTTAGGTTTAGTTTGGTTTTGGTTTTGAATTTTAAAAACCGATCAAATTTGGTTTAATTTTGGTTTTAGTCAAAAAATAACCGAACCAAACAGACTATAGAATTAGCTATTTAAATTTATTATTACACCTATATATATGTATATTTTTATATAAAGTTTCTAAAATGTTATGGTATATATTAGTCGTTTGTATTTTAAGTATAGTTCTTTGCTATTACACTAATCTAATTCTTTGCCTTGATATTGTAGTTTGATTGGTAGTTTGCTTTTGCTATGTACAAGAATTATTTCATGTTAAAAATAATCGATTTTTAATTGAGTACTTAAATTAATCATCGCTATTTGATTCAATTATCATCAATATATCATGGTAAATGATAGATTTCTCAAAGAGCAATTGGTTTGATAGTGTTACGTTGAAAACGTAGTCGCCGAAATATGTGTTTGGTAGTGTATGTCTCATATTTAAGAAAAAAAATGATAAATAACCGAAAAAATCGAGAAACTGATAAAAACCGAAAAAAATCGAATCGCTAAGAAATCGACTTAATTGGTTTGGTTTGGTTCCAACATTTTAAAAACCGACTTACTTGGCTTGGTTTCTTTTTAGGGAAAAAACCGATCCAAACCGAACCATGAACACCCATAGCTGAAGTTATTTAGTTCATTTGCGAAAACTTCAGACTAAACATGCTTAAGTTTTTGTCCTGCAATAAGTAATTTTCTAATGAGTTTTTGCTAATGCATGCTGAAGTTATTTAGTTCATTTGCTAGAACTTCAGACTAAACATGCTTATATTATTTAGTTCATTTGCTAAAACTTCAGACTAAACGTGCTTAAGTTATTTAGTTCATTTGCTAAATTTCATGCCAAAATATGCTGAAGTTTTGTCCTGAAGTCTACAGTTTTGTCAATAGCCCCGAAGGGCAAAATTGTCTTTTAAAAATGTTTTTAACAAAAAAAATAGGTACGGATGCAAACGGAAAATAAAACGGGTATAAATTAAAAGGGGTGACCAAATAGGACGCCTTATGCAATTTTTACCTCCAACCTTGAAATGGGATGAACCTATACGGGCACATTAAACACTCATAGATGGAGCACTCAATGATAAGCTTCGATGCAGCGCTTTGGTCTAGGTTCAGCCGAACTCAATAATTTAATGAGTTATCAACGGAAAACCCTAACTAGTAATTCTAGAAGTACGAAAGTCGTGAAATTCTAAACGGGTGTTACATTAAAAAAACTGTGAGCTCAGGATGAATTTACTTTCTCACATTTATACATTAAAAAAAATAGCATTTGCATTATTTTCTTTTTCTTCTTGTTTTGGCTCCAACTATAAGAACATGTTTCATGTCTCATTATTCTTCAAGCCAGATCTTATTAGTAATATACATATGGAGGAGAAACAAGTGCCAACCAAGAAACCAGAAGGGAGATTGAAAAAATGGTTTTGTTTGTATTTTAACTGACAGTTAAGAAAAAGGTTTTTTGTTTTTACTCCCCAGGTTCAGGTACTCCCATTGTGAGCAACGGTGTAATTATATACGTCAAATGGGGCTCAGTTGAATAAATTTTGCTGGAAAATAATAATTCATATATCGGTCAAATACTATTTTTTATACAAATACATTTAATCTTGATTACTTTTAATGAAATTCTAGACTTGATCACTTCTTCAAAAGCGTCTCACACTTGCGGGGAACTAGCAGTAGCGAAAGTTACTTCTCGTTCATTACATTAGGTTAGGAGATCTAACCAAGCACGCGAAATGCGACATTGACTCAAGAAAGTCAATAAAAGAAAAAGTCAAACCTTATTGTGGTCCGCGCCCAGCCCGGGACCGGCCAAGGCCCACCGGCCCATATGAGTTTTGGGCTAAATGGGCTGGCCCGTATGGTCCGGGCCCAAGCGGTCCTAAGAGCCCACAGTGGGCCAGTCCTGACTGGGGAGACCGCGAGTCCGGGACCGGCTGGCGGGTCTGGGCCGGTTCAACCGGGCCTAACGACTATTTTTCAAAAAAAAAAAAAAAACTTTTTTTTAAAAATTGGCAACGGTTTGAAGTTTAAAAAATAGCCATTTGGCCCCAAACTTTGTTTTAATCCCAAACTTTTTATAATAATACTTTTTTCCTATTCTCAATTTTCAGAGGGTGGGGTAATTTATGAATTTGCTATTGATTCTATGAGAGAAAAGTTTAAAAAATATTTTGACCCTATCCCCCCCTATTTATGGTGTTGCTGCCATGTTAAATCCTACCATGAAATTAAGTGGTACTCACTATTGGTATACAAATATTGATAAGGCTTTAGCACTTTCAGATAAGGAAATGTCTACACTTGCAGATGTAAAAGTCTCAATTAAAATAAATGCTCAAACAATTTATAATGCTTATTGTTATGAAACAATAAAAGAAGAAGAACAATATTGCAGAGAAAGAGAGAGAGAGAGAATTCTTATTGATATGAGATCAATTATAATGGAATAGAACCCCTCTATTTATAGGGAAAAAGTGACTTAGCCACCAAGTAACAAACCCTAACATCTCTCTAAAATATATACATTCACCATAAATAAAATTCTATTTATAACACTCCCCCTTGAATGTCTATTCAACAAATAATGTGCCTCGTTAAAACCTTAACTAAAATAAAACCCAATGGGAAAAAAATTCTAGAAAAGGAAAAAGAGTACACATGTTTAAAAATACGCCTTTTGGTTGCCTCGTTAAAAAACTTGCAAGGAAAACCCAGTTGGACAAAACCTTGTAAGGGAAAAAGAGTATAACGCGCATTAACTCCCCCTGATGAGAGCATCAATTCACATCCTTAAGCCTTCGCATCACAATCTTGTGTACTTGCTTCTTGAATGTTGACGTCAACAGAGATTTGATGAATAAATCATCCATATTAACTTCAATGAATATGTTGCACCTTAAAAATACTCGCTATCACATTATCATGCTTATAGAGAATTGATAATTCATTTCATGTAACTTTTTCTCAAATGTTTATCATCTTTCCCCCTCATGTTAGAAAAACTAACTTGCTCCCTCAACTTTGGGAGCCCATCTTTGTGCATTACGGTGTTAATCAAAATATACACCACACATTAATAATAATAAGATGGAATTATTTAGTTCCTGGCCCTGAACACTTGTAATGGAAGAATGTAATAAGATGAATTATTCGTATATAACGTATATCAAACCGATATAGATAACTTCGTTCTCATAAGCAATAGTTTAGCTATTAAGTGGGTGCACTCAATAAATCATTTTGCTAAACCAATTTATCAAGATGAACTATCTTGAATAGACAGTCTGGAAATTATACTCTAAATTATATTTGAGCAAGTTACCACGCAAACAGCAGGTTGCGGGTTAATAATAATTGCATATGTAACCATCTCATAGATGCATCTTTATAAGGTATACACTGCAGGTGAATGGGCTCATATTCACCTTTGATAAATTCCAGAATTCAAGTGTTCAATCTCAATTTTAGTTGGTATAATAATCGCGAGAACAAGCAAAATAAGAGAATTCGTAAAGAACTTTCTTGTTCTTTAATATTTACCCATGTGGATTCTCTTTCATCTTTGCACATCATACTTAAATTGATATGGCTAAACCAATTATGCCAACTGAATAAATTATCAATATTGATAAAGTTTAGGTTTACACCATGACATGTGCAATTATCAATAAACTCCAAANTTTCAAGGAGAAAGTTATAAATTATGGTCACTGTCAAAATTATATGCAAGATCTGTTTCTTGCATTAATGTTATCCTTTAGTAATCACATTGCCAAAATATTTTGGCGTACAATAGGTACATGACCAATGACCATTCATGCCATAATAATGACATTATTTTCTTATATCATCTCAAACCTCCTTTTAGAGGTGAGTGTGGTATATTCACTACCACTAGCACGTTCATATTCTTCTAAGAATGAATATGTATTCATAAATCAGATGTTGTCACATTCTCATCATGAATGGACCATAATCATCTATATGTGCTTTACAAAATCCCATATCAAATCGATGACAAATATTACTTTCAAAGAGTGAAAGATTATTTTGAGAATTCTTATTATTCTCATTATCACAAATATGACGATTATAATTTCATCTATTGCCACGTCCACATCCATTAATACATTTATGGTAATAATTTGTCTTCTTTTAGACTTATCACATATTGCTATCACATTCTCTTAAGGGGAATGAGAATGAAGCAAATTCAATGGGACGAGTTTCCTCTTTTTTGCCCACAATCATACATGAATTTGATCATGGCAAGACATAGAAATTTTACCACTTTGGTGGTTATAATTTCTTGCAAACTCTATAGGAGTTATAATCAAAGTTTATTATCTTTGCTTGCATTTAAAATCAAATTATAGAATTTCAAAAATTTAAAAGAGAAAAATAAAGTAAAATATTTACCTTATATCCAGAATTTAATCATGAAGGAAGTTCATGGAACAATTAACAATCATTATGCTCAATGCCAAAGCTTCTACTCAATTGGTTAGAGTATCGTGTTGATAACGTGTTATGAAACAATAAAAGAAGAAGAACAATATTGCAGAGAAAGAGAGAGAAAGGAAATTCTTATTTATATGAGATCAATTATAATGGAATAGAACCCCTCTATTTATAGGGAAAAAGTGACTTAGCCACCAAGTAACAAACCCTAACATCTCTCTAAAATATAGACATTCACCATAAATAGAATTCTATTTATAACACTTATCAACTTGCCTTAGATCATGCTAGACCAAATGTTCCAACTCCTACTTCGTCTAGTTCGCAATCATCTAAAAGAACTGCGGGACTAAAAGCACTTAGTGCTTGGACGGGGTTCTCAAGGTGAAAATACTANTAAAAGCACTTAGTTCTTGGACGGGGTTCAAGGGTTCTCAAGGTGATAATATTGGTGATTGTTCACAACTAAATGAGCTTCAAGTTTATTTGTCGCAAGGACTTGAATCAGAGAATCCCGACGACTCCTTTAATGTTTTGGAATGGTGGAAGGACAAAGAAAAATACTATCCGGTTCTTTCAAGGATGGATCGAGATATTTTAAGTATTCAAGCTTCAACAGTGGCATCGGAGAGCGCTTTCAGTCAAGCGAGACTTCAAATCGGTGATCATAGAGCGTCTATGAGGGAAAGCTTGGAAAAATCAGTACTCTTCAGAGATTGGATCCATTCGGAACGAAGAAACTTTGGACTTGCTGAATCACAACCAGAGATAGACGAAACTTACGAAGAAATGCTAGCGGAACTTGCGAAGGATGCTGCTTCGCCCGGAAGCGGTGATGAACAAGCTTCTTTTCCGCCACCACCAACGGAAATTCCTCCGAACCTTGAAGGATTTATGAAATTTGTAAGAGATAATATGTAGACTAATATGTAACTTGTATTTTGGCACATCTTCATTAGTTTTTTTTCCTTTTAATGGTGGTATTAGCACCTTGTTGTGCTCATTCCATTGGGGGGAGGAAGACTAAGAAAGATATTACCATTTTTTGTTAATGCTGTAATAATAAATATTGTAAGGCATTCCCTTGAATATTTCTTACAATTTTTTTGTGTTTAAATTTGAATTACAAGATTTAAGTCACAAGTATAAAATATAATTTACAAGAAATTGCCTTAGATTAAAAAAAATAGCCCCGTCCACTTAGGCCCACTTACGCCCGTGGGCCCGACCACTTAGCCCGAGCCCATATGGGCTTAGGACCATATGTGCCGCTTACACCCTCCAGGACCGTTAAGCCCGGGACTATTTGGCCCGGCCCATTTAGCCCCGGGCCCGGACCACAATACAGCCTTAAGCGAAAGGAAGAACCAAACAATAGCATAAAAAAATAGAAGAAAAACTTGGGTTTCCTAAGGTATGAACATAATCAGTTTGGATTTTTGAAACTCAACAAGAACAATATAGTTTAACTAAACTATTCTGAACCTTGCAACAAAGCAAATAATTAAAATGATACCACCAAGGATTGTGGTAGATGGATAGGGCCTCTCTGCCCCTATCCAGAGGTATCAGTTTGAGCTCTGAAAATGAAAATAATCCTGATAGGATCATTTTTCCTTTTATGGACCTTATGCAGGATGAGTCCAAATTAGCCGGAGTCCCAAAGCAATACCGGACTCCCC
>ML272363.1:39214-60074 GCA_005239495.1 Nicotiana undulata | reverse complement strand
GGGGGTGTCGCGCTTTTTTTTTTTATCACCATAAAAGGTTTTAAAAAAAAAAAAACCGGGCCCCCCCCCCCCCCCCCCTCCAAAAGAAAAACATGTGCATCCTATGAAGCCAAACCACTAAAAGTAGGAGGGTGATACTTCTTGAACCTTACAAGTCTAAGATGTTCCTCCTCAGATGTTGTTTTCCCTAACTGTGGGCTGAACCGGAGCAACAGGATATGCTAGCATGACACCTGGAACCTGATCAACATGGACTCGCTGCTTTGGAGTATGGGCTGCGGGAGTTTAAGCTCCTCCCCAAGTCTATGAAGTAGCTAGTGCAACCGGAATCAATCCCGCCTGATCCGTTGTACCAAACATGCTCAGGAACAATGCTAAAGTCTTTTGAAGTCCCAGGGTAGCAACAAGACCCTCAGATGCCTGTTCCCCCAACCAGAGCCACTGGTGGCTCTTCGGCTCTGCTCTGGCAGGTGCTCTAGTTGTAGCATGTGATCCTCCTCGGCCTCTGCCTCTGCCCGACACCTAGCAACGCCAGCTCTAGGGGCAACTTCATTAGTAACTACAACTCGTGTTCTCACCATCTGTGAGAGAATAGAATGACAAGGGCTCAACTCTGAAATCAATAAACTAGCACGATAGGAATGAAAGAAGTGTGGTTTTCCTAATAGTTTTGTAGCCTCTAGAAGATAAGTACAGACGTCTTCGTACCGATCCGCAAGACTCTACTAAACTCTCTTATGACTCGTAGCACCTATGAACCTAGGGCTCTAATACCAACTTATCACGGCCCCAATTTCTCTCTGTAGGATGTCGCGATGGCACCTAGTCTCTAGACTAGGTAAGCCTAACACTTACTATATTAATGACAAAATTTAACCAAAACATCTATTAAACATGATACAAAAAATCCTATAACAAGCCAACAATCCTAGCATGTAGTACAAGTCATAGCTCTACTGAGTTCACTAGGAAATTTCTAAGTACAACTATTCTGAAATATAAATAAATTGTACAGAGTAAAATATCTGAAGATGACTCCGAGTACTGCGAATGCGTGATAGGTATTCCTTGAGTTTCTACAGCAATGTCTGGTCAACTAGCTAATGATCCACAAACTCTTAAGTGCCCGGATCTACACAAAAATGTGCAGAAGAATAGCATGAGTACACCACGGCGGTACCCAATAAGTATCAAGACTAACATCGGTGGAGTAGTGACGAGGGACAATCAAGACACCTACTAAACTTAATACCCTGCACAAGTTTGAGTGTGAAACTAATAGAGAACAATATCAATATAAAGTTAAGCATGGTAACAATAATAAACAATACTCGCAATAGAAGATTGGAAACCACAATTAGCAACAGGGAACAACTAAAAGGTAATAACGCTGTAGAGTAAGCTTAACACGGTTAGTCTGGTGAAAACAAGTAACAATTAAATAAGAACAAACGCTTTCACACAAGATTTATTCAAGAATATTTCCTCGAGACACTACACCTCATAGTCACAATTCACAAGTCCCAATTCATGAACCCTAATCACTGGGAATCTTGTGCCCACATCACAATTCATGATCGCAGGGTCAACTCACGTACTGCACGAAAAACTCACGTGCCAATCCCATTAATACCTCAAATCTACACGGACAACTCACGTGCTAAGGGAGTGACAATATCTCATATCCGCACGAATAACTCGTGTGACAAGAATAACGATGACTCATAATCGCACGGACAACTCACCTGCCAACAATAACGATGACTCATAATCGCACAGACAACTCACGTGCCAACACTAACCATAACTCATAACCACACGAAAAATGCACGTGCCAATAGTACAACTCTCACATAGAAGGCAAGTAAACGAGGATACATGTAAATAATTAATAAACATAAGAATTCATCTTCTTAAAGCAATATGAGTGATTAATTATGTGTATGCTTGTGCTGGTGTTCTATCACAACTCGAGTCACAAGTAAGAGCAAAGACAATGAATGGCACATAGAAAATAACACATCGATACATAAAATGCATAACTCACACAAGGTAGGCACACCATTACACAATTAAAATCAATAACAATGCCCCTAGGCCATCACAAGTCATCACAAATCATCCCTGACATAGCCCCTTGTCTAGCCACGTGCACAACAATAAAGTAAATGCCTGCCTTGTCACGCCGCATGTGCAAATATAAATGATAACAATAGCACGAACAACTTACGTGCGAACACCCCGACAATCCTCTCAACAATATTACGTGTGCCAAAAGATATAACAACACAATTTAATGACTTGCACCACATATGGTCATATGCCACAACTCAAAACAATTCCAATACCACAACCACACATGCCCTTGGCTCAACAACATTGAGTACAACAATAACATGAGAGTACGACAAGTAAATCAGCATAAGAATTACAAAACACCAAGAAATGGAAGAAAAGAGCTCACAATTAGAGACATAGCAAGTAATAATGGTTTCAAACAAGAATAACTCAACAACAGGAGAGATGACGTGTAACAACGATATCCAATAAGAGTAACTCAACAATTTAAGGGATAACATGTAACAATGTTTCCAAATAAGTACAACTCGACGACAAGAGGGATAGCACGTAACAATGATTCCAAGTAGGTACAACTCAACGTTAAGGACAACAATGGAGGGGATAATAATAACTTAAGTTTAATCAATTACGTAATAGATAACAATAACTTCAATTAAGGTTAAGCAATTACGACTAAGATAAAAATAACTTCAATTAAGGTTAAGCAAGTTCGGAAAAGATAACAATAACTTCGATTAAAGTTAAGCAATTACGGAAGAGATAGCATGGCAATAAAAAAGGCAACAACTTCAATTAAGACACATAAGAGTTTATTTGGCAACAAGGGTAGAACATGAATCAATCAACTTCAAATAAGACACGTAAAGGTGAATTTAGAAAATAGTGGATTTAACATGATAAGACAGCTTCATTTTTTTAATGAACATAAGAACCTAAGAGTCTAAGACGGTCAAATTTCCACATATAAGTCATGTATACACTCGTCACCTCGTGTACACATCTTTCACATAGTTCAAATAGTACAAACAGATAAATCTCTACCGGGTAGTTCCCCCACACAACGTTAGTCAAGATACTTAACTCAAAAGCCTTGTATATGGCCAAAATCGGGGAGACCAATTTTTATGGCATTCCATAGCCTGATTCGCATGAGCCTCGAAAGTACGGCTCGAGGCCCGAGCCGAGTTGTCCCCTGCATTCGACATCGGGGCAATATAGATTGGTGACTGGCACGAGAAAGCAACACGTGGGCAAAGGCAGTCAAGTCTGCGATGGAGTACAAATTCGAACTATGACATTAAATAACTGTATCAGCTGTATGACTTTGTAATAAATGTTTATGTACTATGTTGGGATTTCCCCTCCTATATAAAGGGGACCCCTATCATTTCTTGCACACAACAATATTCAGTACAAGGAGCAAGAAAATTATCTACTCTCTAACTCAAACATCCTTTATTGTCTCTTTACCAATTTATTACTCGGATTTATTGTATTTCATTGATTGTCTTTCATTTACTGTATTTCATTGATTGTCTTTCATTTATTGTATATCATTGATCATGAATAGCCTCTTCCGAGGTCCATAGAACTGTTATAGATCCGTCGGTCACACATCATTAGCCTCGAGCCTCAACCTCGATGATCTATCTCGGCTAGCTCGGAACCCCCGATCCTGAGGCAGTCTGGTTTGCCTATCTTCGTCTTCATATCATTTTTACCTTGTTCCTTTACCCGCACTTAGAATCTATTGCCTAACAACTAGCATTAAAACAAATCGTTTTAGAACCACATAATCAAATTTAATTGTAATTACCATTTTCAAGGTAAACAAGCCCTCAATCAATTCTCCAAAATAGTTTTTCCTTTACAATTCACCTCCGCTCAGCACAAATCTAACTAAAATATGCTTAATAATATAAAATAATGCAAGAGAAACCAATTTTAATAATTAAAGCTACGATCTTTACATAATTGCTCAAAAGTCGACCCGGGACTCGCCAGATCAAAATCCCGGTCCAATGGTAGATTCTGACTACCCATGATCTCACGAGTTCATATTTGTGTTTAGTTTCAAAATCCGAGTCCAAATCGACTCTCAAAACTCAAATTCTTATTTTTCAAAAACTTGACAAATTTTCACTTTGATTCTCACAATTTTGATGTTAAAACTCACATATAATCATGTAAAATAGTTGGAAAATGAACAAAATCACTTACCCAATGATTGTAGATGAAGTTTCCTCTTCAAAATAGCCTCATACAGAGTCTAGGGTCCCAAAATAAAAAAATAAGCCCAAACTCCCGTCCCTCAGCTCTTATGTCCAGTCGTAGGTGTCCCAATTGCGAACTCCGCACATGTAAAGTCCCTCACACCCCTTCTACAGTCGCAAATAAGACATTATGTTCGCAATTGCGAACCCAAGACACTTTGCAAAAGCGAACAGGTTGGTCACAAATGCGAATAAAACATATCCAGTGTCACGACCCAAAATCCACTAAAGGTCGTGATGGCGCCTAACACCGTCGTCAGGCAAGCCAACCGTGAATGATTAACTTAATTACTCATTTTGGTATTCTAAATCATAATTTTTCATTAATGAAAGAGTATGAGATAGAATTTACAGGGTAAGTGATAACATTTACACGAACTACAACAATGAACAATCTCGTAAGAACCCCCAAATTCTGGTGTCACAAGTGCATGAGCATCAACTAGGAAACTTAATAAAATGAAACATCTGTCTGGGATACATATTAGATAGCGGACATAAATAACTCTGATACTGACTCTACGGGCTGCAGATTGTAACATGAAATGCAGCTCACAGTAAGTCCTCGCAACATTTGTGCCTCTGTGCCCAGAAGACCACCAGACATATATGTACCTGCACAAAAATGTGCAGCAAGTGTAGCATGAGTACGTAAATCAATGCGTACCCAGTAAGTATCTAGCCTAACCCTAGAGAAGTAGTGATGAGGGGTCGACATCGACACTAACTTGTGGTCCAATAAGATAGTTATAATAAAAAGTAAACATATGTGGGGCAGAGTAAACAAACGAAGTAAACAAGTGTAAGTACGTGATACAATCCTCCTCTCTACAATAAACTCTATCTCTCAATCAGCAATTACCTCCTCAACCGGAGCATATATATATATATATATATATAATGGACCTCACCAGATAGGTCGTCATAATTCAAATCAGGACGACTCATAGATGCACTGACTTCCTGTCAAATATTATGCACGATTCCATGAGAGTATTTTATAGAAATGTTGAGGCGTACGGCCTGATCCCATCATAATTTATGCACTGTCGAGGGTGTAACGACACGAACCATAGATGCATTTATTATACTGGCGAGGCTAACGGCCCGCTCCCTTGAAACACTTTCAATGGATACACATAGTGTGGAAAAATTCGTATAAGAAGTACAATTATTTCACGGCTAGTCATGAAGCCCGTCAAAACTCTACAAAAGCAAGTCTATCACTCTACACAAGTACGGTCTCAAGTCGTAATGAGAAATAAAGGAATTAAACGAGCAACAATAACCCCTATAGTACAATTATAGCATGGTGTGAACCTAAGTCTACCCGGACAATAGCATGAATGTAACTACGTACGGACTCTCGTCACCTCGTGCATATGTAGCCCCCTCAACAAGTAGCACATATCAATTACAACACCTAGGGGGTAATTTCCCCCTTACATGAGACTTACCTCGCTCTAAAGTTCCATAACTGGCTCCAAAGCCTCTTTAACGCCTCAAATTGATGCTCGTCGATCCAAAACTAGTCAAATAAGGTGCAAACCAGTCAAAATATACTCTAGTACCCATAATCAATCAATTTAAACAAATTCCCAACTCTGCTCGAAAAGTCGACAAAGCCAACCCTCGAGCCCACGTGCTCGAATTCTAAAATTATTCGAAGATAAACATTACCCATAACATTGGTAACTCAATGCATACTTTATTCCAAATTCCATGCCCAGATTCGTGGTAAAAATCCAAAAATACCAGTTTCTAGGTTTTCTTTAAAATCTCACAAATTTCCACCAATTTTCATGTTCAAATCCATATATGGTCCATGTATTTAACTTAAAATGTGAAGGAATCACTTACCTAGTGGAGGATGATGAAAAATCCCTTTCAAAAATCGTCCCAAGCTCAGCTCCAATGGAAGATTTGAGATAAAATGAGTCAAAACCCGTTTCTTGCAACTTATACTCTGCCTAGGCGACCCTTCATCGGGAACGCGACACCACCCTTGCGTTCGCGAAGCTCAGCAAGCCCAGGACCAGAAATCCTTCTTCGCGAACGTGGAAAGACCCTCGCATTCGCGAAGCACAATCTGCCTCAGCCCAGTTCCTTTACGCGAACACGAGACAGGGCCCGCGAATGTGAAGCTTTACCAGCTAGCCCTTCACGAACGCGTATGCCCACTCGCGAACGTATAGAACAAAAATGGCCCAGTCCAACTTCCTTCTTCGCGAACGCGGGAGGCCCTTCACCTTTTCGAAGAACAACACCAGCACCAGCAAACCAACAACAGCAGCTCAACAAAAATTAGCCTAGAACCACCCCAAAATAAACCTGTCCAATCATACCAACCAGTCCCATGACATAACAAAAACTTGCTCGAGGCCTCAAATCACATCAAATAACGTCAAATCTACAAGTTGCGCACCGATTCAAGCTTAATGAACCATTAAACTCCTAACTTCCACATTCGGTGCCGAAACCTATCAAATCACGTTCGATTGACCTCAAAATTTGCTTTATGGTCCTACTCAACCTTCCGGAATCAGAATCCGACCCCAATATCAAAAAGTCCACTCCCGGTCAAACTTCCAAAAACCTCCAACTTCCAACTTTTGCCAAATGATCCCAAAATGACCTACGGGCCTCTAAATACACATTCGAACGCGCTCCTAAGACCAAAATCACCATACAGAGCTATCCCCGGGCTCATAATTCCAAATGGACACCGATAACATTAAAATACACTTCAACCCAAATTTATAAAATTCTTCCAAAATGCCAACTTCCACAATAAGCGTTGTTACGCTCCCGGGTCATCCAAAACCCGATCCGGACATACGTCCAAGTCCACGATCCTCATACAAAACCTATTGGGACATTCAAATCCCGATTCTGAAGTCGTTTACTCTAAAGTCCAACCTTAGTCAATTCTTCCAACTTAAAGCTTTCGAAATGAGAATTGTCTTTCCAAATCAACTCCAAACTTCCTGAAATTAAATTACGACCACACGTGCAAGTAATAATACCTGAAGTTAAGCTTCTCAAGGTCTCAATTCGTTGAATGACGCGCTAGAGCTCAAAACGACCGATCGGGTCGTTACATCCAGCCCCCAAATCGCAATTGGGAACCATTTGTTTGTAAATGCGAACTTAGCAGTTTTAGCCTTGCAGCGCAAATGTGATCTCCCACCCCACAAATGCGAGGCATGCACTACCAAATTACACCATCAGTACTAAAACCCTTTCAAACACCCCGAAACGCGTTCAAAACTCATCCGAGCCCTCGGGGCTCCAACCTAAACATCAATACAACTCTAAAACATAACACGAACTAGCTCGTGCGATCAAATCATCAAAAAAACATCCGAAATCATGAATCGGACTTCAAAACACATGGATTCAACATGAAACTCAAGAACATCTAAAAACACAATCGCGCATCTGATTCCTATAAAATGAACTCGGAATGACGCCAAACTTTGTGGACAAGTTCCAAATGAAAAAACAAATTTATTTCAAGTCCCAAAAAATAAATCCAGCTACGATAGCTACAAATTCAACCTACGGTCAAACTTATCAAAATTCTAAACCTCTAAATTTCTAACTTTCGGCACAATAGCACAAATCTACCAACGAACCTCCAAATTGATTCTGGGCGTACGCCCAAGTCCATAATCACAATACAAACCTATCGGATCCATCAAAACACCGCTACTGGGTCGTTTCCACAAAAGTCAAATCTCGACAACATTTTCAAATTAAGTTTCTAAAGTGATAATCACTCATCAAACTTCATCCCGAAACATTCAAAATTCAAATCCGACCTTGCAAGCAAATTATAATACACAATATGAAGTCATTGAAGACCTCGAACTACCGAACGGAACCTTAAAATCTGAAACGACCGATCGGGTCGTTACACCAAGAAAGAGTAAAGTATTAGAACTCTAGTTAATACTTATTTTGCTAACTCTATCAATATCAATTTTGTTCTCTTTTACAGGTGACACACAAATACTGAAGTTAAGCAAGAATTGAGAGCAAAATAGCAAGGCATTTTGTGGGCAATTCTTGTGAGTTTCAAGAGCGCGAACCTAAAGCAACATGAATCAGATTGAAGAACCAGTTCCATGTGGCTGTCTTTAATTCTAGTTTCATTGTAGTAGGAGAGGGTTATTCTTAAAGAGGCTAACACCTTACAAACATATCAAGATGAGTGCACCACCTGGAATTGAGAAGGGCAATCTACTATAAGGCCACCACATGGTTAGTATTACTCGTGGTGGAAAACAAGGATGAGAGATCATATGGAGGCAGAAGATTATGAGCTATGGAATATAATCACTGATGGCCTAATGCCAACACTGAAGAAAAATGTTGAACATGAGGATGTTCCAAAGGCAAGAGCCGACTGCAATGTTGAGTACTTGAAGAAGTGGGAGAAAAATACTAAAGCCAAGAAATGGCTTGTCTGTAGACTTGATCCTGATGAGTAAAACAAAATCCAAGGTTGCTTCACTACCAAGCAAATATGGGATACACTGCAAGTGGCCCATGAAGAAATAACTCAGGTGAAAAGATCAAGAGGAACCTTGTTGTATCATACTACGACAACTTTGCCATGAGGGATGGAGAACCCATTTAGGAGATGTACACAAGGTTCACTACCTTGACAAATAAATTAAAGTCTCTTGGAAGGACTATGTCACGACCCAAATTCTCACATGTCGCAATGGCGCCTATCGCAATACTAAGAAAGCCAACAACTCACAAATAACCACACATTTTTAATTTAAAACATATTGAAATACACTTAAATAGTAAAAATCTCATAATAAATGATAAGAAAAACACTGCATATCAATACAAAATTCCCCAAATCTGGGTGGCACTCAGTACATGAGTGTTGATATCCAATATTTTCTAAAAATAATTTTAAATTGTATATATATCTTCAAAATCATGCATTGGCATTGATTGGTATTTTTCCATAATTTTTCTACACTTTTATTAATTTGCCCAGCATTTTATTTCTAATAAATAATTGTAAAATTGCATCACAAATAATTTCAAAGACATTTCTTGATTCAATTTATTATTTATGGTCCTAGTAAGTGCAAATTATTTCACAAATAGCCAAATTATGCACATTTTTCCTATAATTGCAATAACTTTGCAATTATAGCTCATGCATATAATTTTGTACTATATTTTACCAGAAATTAGTCTTTTGTATTTTAAATACTAAATAATCATTTTTCAAAATATTTCTATGCATGAAATTCATTTTTTATAATTAATAACTATTTTATAAATTATTTTAATTAATTTATCTTGGGTATTTAACAAATGGCCTATTTTATTTCAATTATAGCCTTATTAAGTTAGCCTAAATAGTCCTAAAACCAGCCCAAAGACCCCAGGCCCAAACTCCTACCCCTACCCGACCCAATTCCTCTTGAATCCTGGCAACCTTACCTTAATTAACCTAAGACTACCTCCCCAATCCCTTCACTCTCCTCTCACACTCCGCTGTCACCCTTTACTCTCCTCTCCAAATCCTCTCTGCCCTAACCCTAATCCCCGTCGTCGTTGCTTACCTGTCGTAGACCATGGTGGATTATCACCATCCTCAGCCTTAATAGCTCTCCTACGCTGGGATTTTTTCTATCTTTGAGGTCCTCAAGGGACCGGGGATCAGTCCACTCACCCATTGGCCTGTCCTTACTAGTCTCAGGCTGCCATGGCTCGATTTAAGTAAGATCGTCCTATTTTTTTGGCTAAACCTATGGTTTCTAAGTCGGTATTTTCATCTCTGGGTCATTTTCTCGAAACCTTAATCTCATCTCTTAAACCTTTTAGATCTGTAACAGATCTGAGAAGAATCGAACTATTTTTTACTTGTTTTTATGAGAAATATTCCGATTTTCAAAGTGTCTCTTCGTTTTTGCTAACTAGGGTTTCTGAGATTCTTTCTTCAAAAACGACTTCTGATTTCTAAGTGTTTATTCTCCGATTCTTACGTGTTTAATGATTTTTGTTAAGTTCCCCCTTAACCCTAACTAGTTATGTTGAAACCCCTAATTTTTAGCACTATGTTTGGATTCTGAGTTCGTCCTTGCTTGTTTGTTCAGGCAATTTTGCTATGTGTTTGATTCTCATGAATAATGCTTCGTTTAATTAGAGTGTTTTGTGTTTTTACCCTAGTAAGTCCTATTAGGGTTTCAGATCTGATTCCTTCTATTTATACTTGATTTACTTGCTTATTCATGGAAAATCTATATTGTTTTCCTTAAAACCAGTGCTATTTTGAATCCCGGATTCATTGATTTGTTGTGGTGATACTTGTGTGCTAATTTCCTCCAATTATTTCCATATTTTACAGTCTTTAATTATCTCCTACCTTATTATGTGATTAACCGTGTTACTCGTTGATTCTTACTACTTATTTCCTTAATTGAACCCTTGTGTATCTACCCTTAATTACCTACTTTGTACCTAGATTATTTGATTTCTTTCCTTAATTGTTTCTTGTTCTTTACCGTTAGTAAATTACTCCCTTAAATAAGGGAAGACCTCACTAATCTTAGGCCTGATTGATTATGTGACTCTCCAATTACTGAACAATTTATTGATTACCTTATTTGTCTAGCTCTCAATTGCTATATATTCCCTCTTCAATTCTCACTAACACACGAACACTAGTTCAAAATTCTCTCTCTTACACTTAAAAGCTTTCTGCTCTCTCCTGTTACTTGCTACTCTTACCGAACTAGCCGGATGTAAGCCAAGGCTAGTTATTGCACTATATTAGCTCTATATTCTGTGTCTGCTCTCCTTAACTGGTATGTTCTGATTTAATTTTAAGTTCAAAACTCTATGTGTTCTCTTGCTGCGTTGGTTACCGATTTCTAGTCTTATTCATGACTATTCTTGGTTGTTCAATATGTAACTAGCATGGTTAAATCTTTGTTTCACTTAGCATGTATGAGTTCTGTCCTGTTCAACTTATGATTAACATGTCTAATGACTTGCCTATTGCTTTCTATAGCATGTCTCCATAGGATTCTATTCCATGTATGTGTGATTGATTGTTTGTCTATTTGTTTACTCAGTTTCTGGTACTAATCTGCTTTGCTAAGTTATTCACTACCCCCTAAGTACTTATGATTCTATGTTCAACTCTGCCTAGTACAACTATGTTCTCAACTGTCTGTTCTGAAATCCATATATATGTATTATAGTTGTATGATTGACTCCTCAATCCTATAAAAACTCTAGAAAAACTTCTGTGCTCTTGTTGTCATATTAATATGTTCTATGTGTCCCTAATTCCCATACTCCCTGAGTGAAATCTGTGTTTGAATGGTGTTGATCAGACTGTTTGTTGATTTCTCATAAGTTCACACTTTTTTTTTTCAAGAACTGTTTTATTATGAATCAATTCCTATTTTTCATAAAACTTCTTTACTTAATTGAGTCCTTTTCAATACTGTTTTTCATATCAAAACCTTTTCAAAACTATGTCAAGCACTCTCACTCTACTCTTAAGTCCCTAGGTTCTTCTCCTCCAGTGTGTGACTGCCTTGGGATCCCTTTGAGATCCCTCTGAATTCTGGCACACTGAGGCTGGCCCTTCCACACTGTACTTACTTAGTTCTTGTTATGAAAGTTTGGGTGTGAGCATTGTCCGGGATCCTTGAGGTCCTTACGGAACTCTCACACACCCGGGCATGAGATTGACTATGAAACTCTTGGCATTTGAGGTTATGGAAGGCTTGGTATTCTCATGATACATTTAGGCCTGCTTCAGGCTCCCTATAGTTTAACTTCTTTGCTTTTCACTTATGTAATTCATTCAGCCATTGGTCTGTAATAATTATTTGTACACAGATGTTGGGGATGGCTAGTGAAAATGGGGAGGGTAGCTGTATGATATTGTTGGTATTGTTGGGTAGAAAGCATGCTTTATGCTTTACGTTCTGTGTATTTGCATTAGAATCCATGTCCTAGGAATAATGTGTTCATTCAAATCATGTTAAGCATTGCATTAGATATCTTGTTCTTAGGACTTCACATGTATTGTTTCAACATATCACGTGTCACTAGCCTATGTTTAACGTTGTATCAGTCTATCACTTAGAGATCCTGATCCTAGGGCAATAAATAACCTTGACATAAAATTGTCACTCTTGTGTGCATTCAGAAATCATGTCTTAAGAATTCGGTCACTCTTGTGTATATTTTGAAATCATGTCTTAGGAATTCTGTTTGCATTCGTTTCAGTACGCCTAGTTTAACTAAGATTAAGCAACTGACCATGAAAGGTATAAAAATCGTCTCAAACATCTTAATAAAACTGGCACAAATCCTCTTTAAAGGTCGGATCACTTAGAACAGTATGCTTGTAGGTTAAACAACTTCTAGACTGTTAAACATCTCATGTAAAATATGATTGCTTATAATCCCACGCCTACGCAAGCCTTAGGTGATTAATCTCTGTATAGAATCAGAAACTGCTTTGATTGTGTTTACTACTTAAAGGCTCACAGGTTTTAAAATCAGTAGGCAAATTGATTAGGACCCTGCTGTTGAGTTTATAAAAACACTGTTGCGTATTTCTGTGCATTGATGTTCACTTAGATATCTTGTCTTAGGATCCTTTCTCTAATGAAAACTACCTTTGTATGTGTTTGAGACGTGCTATTTATCTGCATTACGTGTGGAGGTAAATCTGAGCTCTTAACTGATTCATTCACTTATCTGCTAAGTCCTATTTGTTCTTGCATGTCGCCTAGAATTTTTCCCTTTCAAAACCTTTGCCCATATTTAGAGGTCCTAAAACTCCTCCAGTACTACAAAGAAGGGACGGGTAACAGCACGCTTAGAGCTCGTTAAACTAAATTCTCTTAATAATCGCTAAGGGGTGGGTTAATGGGTAGATAAGGATATGATGACCTGTGCGCTAATGCAACGTGTAGCCCCTCATTGAGGAGTGATTACCAGGCATTGCACAAGTCGCCGAGCAATATCAACCACCTTGTTGAACATAGCACCTGATGCAATCTCTCGAGTCATAACAAAGTGCAGTCCATAGTTGAGGCCATCAATGAAGCTCATAATCCTATCCCTCTCTATGGGAACCAACCAGATCGCGTGATGAGCCAACTCTTAAAATCTCATCTCATATTGGGTCACAGACATACCCTCCTAGCATATACGTATTACATGGGGATTTTCTTGGGGATTATATAAGAAAATCCGCAGGTAAACTTAGATTTTCCTTCCAAAACATTCTTATGGAAAAAATCTTCATAGGTAATTATTACCTGCAAATTTAAAAAATCCCCAGGAAATTTACTTAGGGATATTAGGTACACATGTAAATTACCTGGATTTTAAATTCATATGTAAATTACTTGAGGATTTTTTTGTATGAAATTCTAAATATTCGCATGAAAAATTTGGTAAAGATTTAATGAATGTTAGGAGGTTTCTTGCGGATTTGATTGGAAAATAGTTGAAAGTAAATTCCCATGAAAACTCCCAAGTGCATATGTCAACATTTTTAGATAAAAATGTACAATTACTATCATAGTAGTTTTATATTTTTTTAAGTCAACTCTCCCGCATATATTATTTTTTGTACGCTCTATATATGGCCAGTACCACAGGAAATAACAAAGTCATAATCCACACGGTACACGCCCACACGCCCGTCACCAAGGATGTGTGTCACTCTACACCAATCACATAACACTTAATACATGGTTTTATACCCTCAACACTAAGTTTACAAGTGTTACTTACCTCGATGAAGCCAAATTTCAATACCGAGAAAGCCAAGCGATGCTCCGAAAATTCCATATCGCGCGTACCGACCTCCGAACGGCTCAAAACTAGCCAAAAGAAACTCAAATACATCAAATAATTCCAAAGAAAACAAACCCAATTGATAAAGGTCGAATCTTTAATCAAAATACCAAAATCAGCCAAAAGTCCAACCAAGTCCCGCACCTCGGAACCTGACCAAACTTACTAAATATGATAACCAATTCAATTACGAGTCCAACCATACTAGTTTCACTCAAATCCGACTCCAAATCGATGTTCAAAACTCAGAAACTCACTTTATAAAACATTAGGCTAAAACCCCTAATTTCCTCTTTATAATTCATCACCCAAATTGCAATGAATATAGATTCATGAAATGAAATCAAAATCAAGTGTGAACACTTACCTCAATCCTTGTGATGAAAATTTCTCCAAAATACGCTCCATTCTGAAGTCCATAGCTCAATATGTGATCAAATGACCAACCCTCGAACTTATAACATTCTGCCTGGCGATTTCGCTTTTGCGAGTAAAGGGCTGCTTATGCGGCGTCGATTATACGACAAAACGCTCCGGTTATGCGAAAAACTGGAGAAAGGGACCTCGCACCTGCGGAAAAACATCTGCTTCTACGACATCGCAGGTGCCACAGAAGGGCCCGCATTTGCGCCAAAGCTTGTTCCTGCGCTCAAATCTTGCATCTGCGCGCACGCAAGTGCGCTACCAAAATCCGCTTTTGCGGTGATCCCCAACCCAGCCTTCATTTGCATCTGCGACCTGATGTCTGAATTTGTGAACTCGCATCTACGTCCATTCTTCCGCAGATGTGGAAACACCAGAACCAGCAGACCCTCAGCAATTCAACATGAAATGAAAATGATCTGAGTCTCGTTCGAAACTCACCCGCGCCTCTCGGGACCCCGTCCAAATATACCAACAAGTCAAACAACATCACACATACCTACTCGAGGCCTCAAAACACACATTACAATATCAATACGACGAATCGCACCTCAACTCAAACTTGATGAACTTTTCAACTTCCACAACTCGTACGAAACATAGCAAATCAATCCGGAATAAACCCAAATTTTGCACACAAGTCCAAAATGATATAACAAAGCTATTCCAATTCCTGGAATCACAATCCAAATCCGTTATCCTCAAAGTCAACTTCCGGTTAAGCCTATGCACTTTCCAACCCTTCAAATTTCCAATTTTTGCCAATTTGTGTCGAAACATTCTAGAAACACCCAAATGCAAATCCGGACATACGCCCAAGCCAAAAATCACCATCCGGACATATTGGAACCATCAGGACTCCATTCCGAGGTCCAATTTACAGAAAGTCAAACTTGGTCAACTCTTCCAAATTTAAAGCTTCAACAATGTGATTCATTCTACCAAATCGACTCTGAATAACCTGAAACCAAAACCGACAATTCACACAAGTCCTAATACATCATACAGAGCTACTCATGCCCTCAAACTACCGTGAAAAGTGCAAATGCCAAAAACGACCGGTCAGGTCGCTACATTCTCCCCCGCTTAAACATATGTTCGTCCTCGAACATGCCAAGAGCCGTTTCAAAGCCATTAAACTTTCGTCTAACCTTACCACGCACATACCGGAGGTGATCCCCCGTCACCCTATCCCATATTGGCCCGACAACACAACATACTGAAGATCATTAATTCAATCTTAGCCCATAGACCTTAGAATCCAATTTCCAATATCCGAAATTTCTTATAAGACCCAACTTTCGCATCTATACATTGTATAAGTCTGAACAATCTACATCGAGCCATAACTGTAACCCAAGACACAATCACATGATATACCACATAACTCACATACTCATAGAAAAAACTTCTAATCATCGTAGTTACTTAAAATAACCCAATACCGGTAATAAACCTCATATCAAACAAAACCCCGTTCAAAAACCTACGTACACCGCCGATGATGAAAAAAACACACGGAAACTCATAACCATTCATCAAATCAACAACTCATGGAACTCCCTCTCCTCCGACAAGAACTATAGCCAATTTCTAAGTCCACTTCCGTTATTATACTTCCAAATGTACCGCAATCAAATCTGATAGCACCCATCCTACATTTGACGACTTCATCTTATTAGATATAAACTACTCTTCTGACATGCAACACCAATACTACCCAGAGCCACAAACCGTACAATCCATGCACCCATACACAATAATTCAAATTTACTCAAACGTGAAAAATGACTCAAACTAAATGTGATCAAAGTCAAGGAGATGGAATCAACTCAATAGAATTAGGTTCTTTTATGACTGTTGAAGTGATAGAACCATCCCACAAGTTCAACAAGTACCCGCCACAACGAAATGCTGAAAATCCATCACACACTGTAGAATCATAACACATGAATCTAACACAAAGGATCATACCTCAACATAACTCTGCTACAATGCGTGACCATAGCCAAACACTGGTCCATATTATATACCTCAAGCCACCTTACTCAAAATAAATAAACATGCGTAACTCGACATGAAGTACCCAAGGTGCCTGACCATGACCACGGGAAGCAAATGACACAATGCCATATACACCCCAAAGAACATAACCAATGCGCAATCAATCATGCATCACTCAAATACCCATCTTGCTCAAATTCTGCTATAATGCCCCAATAGAACCGCACCATGTGTGTATATAACCAACGTATCACAACCCCTCGTAGCATAGAAGGATAACACGTAAAATATATCAGAACACGAACAAGCTCACTCTAACCGGATGACACATCTTTCTGCAATAACGCGCTGAGTCAACTGATTTGACCCAATGTAGAATACACATCTTCATTAGGCCTACCAAAGAGCTCCCAAATCAACCTTGGTCATCCACAAATAGATAAATAACCTCTCAAAAATCCACAATGACTAAATCATAACACATACTATAATCTGGCTAGCTTTGGCCACAACTTCACAGTCCACAACCACAAATAATATGCTCTTGAGAACTTCTAGTCTCCAAATCCATATAACACACGAATTTCCACATCTAATCCCAACTCCACCGCCCAAATTCCTAACACATCTCTCATACACGATCATCCCACGAGGAACACTTCAATAATCTTCCGTGTCACATAGAAAATTTGAATATCAGCAATAGATCAACCAGGAGAATATCACAATACCAATGAAGCATCCGTAAATCAAAACACAGTGCGCCTTCTAAAATGTACTCTCCTCAAGCAATACCAAATAGTAATATCACTCACTTAATCATTTGAAACCGTTCGTGTTGCTTAAGAATTCAAGACCTTCCTTTCAAAACTGAACCGTGACCTTGCACATGCAAGTCTCAATCCTACACATCACACCGCATCTATCATCCCATCATATGAAAAGGTACGAGAATCTCATAATAACTCTGATCACGAGAAAACTATATACTCAATTAGCCAGGAACCTTCCATTTGATCTCAGCTAGGAGAAAATCACAATACTCAACATGCTCCTCACGCCGGTATGAGATATCCACCTCGAACCGTGGTTGAAACTATCAAAAACTATCTGAAACCCATTAACGCATAACCAAGCCATCAGAACTGAATCCCTCTAACTCAACCAGGCCACACAGGTCGCCATACCCAGCATTGCCAAAAAAGGATGTAGAAACTCACGACATCATACGTACCCAAATAATCGATCATGCCCATTACCGTCTTGATCCGACCTACTACCAAATTGTCTTATTTCTCTAAGTTCTTTCTGAATTGCCTTCAAATTGATATTTCTCCTTGCTAGAACACCATGACCCTTAACCAAAACTCGCCCCACAAACTCTAGCATAAAACCACACTACCCTAAGGCCCATAAGTCGTTGAATTCCCTTTTAAGTACCCCAAAAGTACCACAACCACGATACCCACTCGAAAGCGACCTTCTACGAACCCAAAATTGTTTCTTTCACCTCCTCGATACTAAAGTGTATAATCCACAATGTTATAGAAATGCCACAAGCCTCGACACCATCCAATGCAAATACAGATCCTAGCCATATAGAAATCTGAAATTCTCAATTGCGACATATAAATCTTGAATCCATTAGAATCATTCACGAGACTCATCCACTCTGCTCAAATCTCAATTGCTTCACCCCAACGGGCCAAACGACTTGTGCCCCATTAGCACGATGACACCCAAAGAAGTAATCCCCACCTTAACACAACCAAGCAAATTCCTACCGCATAAACACTACATCCTTCATGAATAACCACCTAATCATTCCATGAATTCCCATATACCCATAGAGTGTAATATAACACGTATCCAGAAATTCCCTTACTCGAGTCATCCTCAATCTCAAACTCTGCAAGTCATAACTAAATCACCAGCATACCTTAAACCAAAACCAATACAACACATAATCGTGCAATCAACTCGTCGATAGCAGACTCCCCCACTTGGATCAAAGCCATGGAATAAAACATATGATAACTTACAATAACCATACCCCATTAATGCCATAATATCACAGTGAGATTCAACTAAATCCTTCATAAGCTCATGTAACACAACACATCTAATACCTCAAATTATCTGCAAACCTCGCATTCATCCTCGTGACTGTATGGCCAACTATTACAACCAATCCAAACTAAAATCGCACAAATATAACCTACTGGTAGGTAGGAAATCCTCCACACAACATCATAAAAATCACACATCTGTAGACCACCTAGCAGGTTATAACCCACTTGTTTAGCCTCAACTGACATCTCTTTATACCCTTTCACAGCTACAATTATTACGCAATCACTTAATCTTCCTGAGTCTGAACCCATCAACAAGACAAGAGAACCTAATTCGTTCCACGGTTAAACAACATGAAACACCCTCCAATGAACTCATAACTCGAGACTATACGTCAAATAAAGAAAAAATCAAACACCCAATAGTCCTTTCTACATATCAAGAAAACTCTTCTCATAACATTCAAACCATATGAACACATCTCGCAGTCACATCATACTCATCATATAGCCATCCAATCACTCATCGAGCCACAAATCCCACCCATAGGGACAGTACTGAACATATAAGTCCAAAAGCACATGCTCACACAACTGAAATCTTTGTGCTCAAGCTACAACCAAAACCCGACCTCAAGTCATTCAGACTGGCCCATCATCAGCGCGCCAAAATCACATCTCATACCTCATCCATGGAATCACAAGTTGTCATTGCAGAGCTGATACCGAGCGCTCACATGCACATACGAAGGTGTGGAAGGAATTCAAGGAGTTACGCTTCAAGATGAATCAATGACGCACAATAAGGAAATAAAGATGGGAAATATATCCTAAATGCCATGTAGCTTCTCGAAGATAGGTATGGATGTTATCTTACTGATCCACAGACTCTACTAGACACTTTATCATGACTTGTAGAACCTATAAACTGAGAGCTCTGATACCAACTTATCACGACCCTAAATCCATTGGTCATGATGGCATCTAACCCAACTCGCTAGGTAAGCCAACTAATAATTATCCAATTCCAATAATATTTAATAAGGCAATTAAGTAAAAGGAATTATCTTAATCTTATACATTTTCCAAGGCCTGATGGTACAAATCATAAGCTTCTAAGAATAGAATTTACAAAGCTTGTATGAAATAAATACATCATCTGTCTGAAAGTACATAAACAGAGTTTTATGAATCTAAGGCTACCATGAATGAGAGGCAGCTACAACCGGATCACATGGACGTCTTCAAGTCCAGCTATCGTCGAGCACAACAATATCATCATTTAGCATCTGCACACAAGGTGCAGAAGTCTAGTATGAGTACAACCGATCCCATGTACTCAACAAGTAACAAATCTAACCTTAGGTTGAAAGTAGCGACGAGTTGGAATAGACGCCGTTCCAACACCAATAGCCAACAACAGTCCATAAAAACGTAAAACAAGTAATAAAATAAAAAACCCAGAGATAAAATGCTCAGCTTAATCATGATTTCTGAATATAGTTCCACCTTTCAAGTATATCAATGAAAACCCAAGTCATTTACCGAAGTTGCCAAAAATATGAGTAAGTTTGAAAACAACAATTTTCAAATCATTTCAACAATAAATAAGATATTTCATTTTCCAGATAGCCAGTGTAAAATGTATCACTATGCCCATACGGAATGAGTAGTCATGAATGACGTGATACCGTACGGCATGAGAAAATGCACCTTTATGCCTATAACAGAATAAAATGCATCTCTATGCATGTAGCATAAGGAAATGCATCTCTATGCTTGTATCTCACATACGCATGTCAAATGCAATGCATCTCAATGATGAACTCACGTACTCACACTGTCAGAGTACTCAATCCACTGTCTCGTATTCTCTATCACCATGCTTAATACTCAGCACACTCAATCACTCAGCACTGCACAATACATGTTGCAGCGTGCAACCCGATCCACATATAATCATAAGGCATGTTGGGCGTGCAAGCCGATCCATATATATAGTCGTAAGGATCATTGCGGCGTGCAACCCGATCCACATATATATATTCATAAGGCTCGTTGCGGCGTGCACCCGATATACATACATACATACATACATACATACATATACATATACATATGTATATGTATATG